>JADDOH010010644.1:0-15313 GCA_016648135.1 Agrypnia vestita
CAACCATTGCTATCTAAAAAATATTTTTTATCCCCTAGTGTATTTCTAATTAATTTAAGCATATGACATGGGTCAAAAAAAACCACAACAATTTCATTTTCAAAGAGAAAATATGGTTTTAAATTATGCTCTTCAAACGAACAACCCAACTGTTTTGCCATACTTACGTTTGGAGCTGCGCCATCGAACGTCAAAGATATTGTACGAATTCCACACCCTTTTAGCAAAGAGAGACATTGAGTAACCAAAATACTCTTTTGTTCCCCTGTTAAGCCATCCACAGGAAAATATCCAACTGGTATTTTCCATGACCCGTTAATACAAACAACTATAAAGGTAAGTATCTCACGAGCAAGGGGTATTTCATCTCCTTCCAAATTTGCACCAAAATTAACATATCCCATTTCCACTTGTCCAATCCTTTCTAACTTCTTACGGATACTCATTTCATCCATTACAAGTGAGCAAATAATTGGACGATCGCTGTGCTTTACTTTAAGTTTGAGGGCATCAAACGACTCTTGAGTGAAGCCGGGATCGCAGTTAACTTGTTTGTACCAATTCGATAATGTTTTGGTATGAGGCAAGCAAGTGTTGAAAGTTTCCCTCACATAGTTATACGCTCTAGGCGAATAAAAATGCAAGGTAATAGCAAATTTCCTCAGCTCTGGGGAGTATTTTCTCGTTAAAGGGAGCTTCTGAGTCTTAGATATTTGTCTTTTCAAAAAATCCCTGTTGGGCCCATCCAGAATGCACACCGTATAAATTGGCGATTTAAGAAATTTTTTATGTAACGAAAAACGAATAAAGAATGAACACTATAGGTACTTACTCTATCAAAAGCCAGTTCTGCTCTTGAATAATTCGTAGGAACGGCAAATTTTTTTATTCGAACTAATTTGTTTTCTTTCCTTCTGTCAAAATGTACATTCAAGAAGTGATCTGAGCAAACACAACTGTGATTTCCGGGATTCCAATTAATCCTTCCCACAGCATGGATCCATTCACTTTTTCTTACTTCATTTTTTGGGAACCTACAAAAAATGATATCCCACTCCGAATACTTTAAATAATAAATAATAAATAATTTGTATTCTAAAATTTTAAGCACAGCCCTGTCGGTCCAATATGCTTTGTCATAAAAATACCACATTGAGCTTAGTTAGATCCATACAATGTAGTGCCTTCTCATTCTTACTCCTAAAAATTCAGAATTTTTAAAGGAGAAAAAAAGAGACGGATATATTTTAAAATGTCGGCTATCTAAGTAAATAATTTTACAGTTCGTATTGATTGAACATTCATAGACATATTTTGATTTAAGTCATAAAAAAACATCTTCAAAATAGCATTCTCCGAATTATTTGTGTAATAAAATCAATCAAAAATAAACGTTCTAGGATTTTTTAAACAAAAGTAAATGTTTGCACTTGGTTTGTTGTTAAAATTATGAAATAAAACGTATATATGTAAAATTTTCATATTTTGATAAAATACCTGTGATAACTGATATGTTTCTTCCCGTTTCCAGTCCTATTGGAACACCCCTTCATTGCACAAGAAGGCATATCAATTTTTTGTAATATTTGCACGTAAACACACAATAATTTATCGAAAATACGGATAACAAATCTGTCAGCTCTGCCGTTCTCTGCCCGAGTTTTGAAACTCGGGCAAAGAGAACCCTTACAAAGCAATTAAAGACGTACCCGACCGGGTGATCTTTTTTGTCCCTTTTTGTCTTATGTGTCACTATATTGTTAAAACTGAGTAAGCTTTATGTTACCACGCGTACGGGTTTGGTAAAATGTTTAGTTATCCCTCTATGGATTGTATATACTCTAAGGCTCAAAACATCTGACATTTTAGAAATATATTAAATTACTGCAAGTTTAGTGTTATGTTATATGTTTTAATTCGTCTTTAATTGTTGTTATATTTTACGAAGAAAGGGAGTATAATAAAAACTTGGTTTTTATGGGTTACTTTTTTATACATATTCATATGGCTTTAAAATCAGTTACAAAAACGTTTATCTAATTGGTTATCTGTCGCTTCTAATCCCGTCAAATAATCTATTGTTTTATTTTCACGTCGCTTTAAACCGAAAATAGTTTTATTTCGAATCGACGAGTGAATCATAAAACGGAAAATGCCCGTCTCTCCCGATAAGTAGACATTTCACAATCACCGAATGTGCGGGACGCGCCGTGGCTGACAGATATTAGAATTACTTCAATTTGGGGGCCGAGGTAATGAAAGCGAGCGACGCAGAGTCGATCCGCCGCGCGGCGCTCATCGCAGTCGCAATCAAGCGGCCGCAGCGCAAAAAATAACAATAAAGCCGGCGCGGGCGGCTCCGTGATTTATCCAGCGGGCGTCCCGCGCCAGGGTTTCCGTTCCGGGGCCGGCGGGTGTCGCTCGGCGGCGGGCGCGGAGGGGGGGACATTTCACAAAGCGGGCGGTGTTGATGGGACACGGCGCCGATGTTCGCAATATTTTATTTTATTTATTTGGAAATAAAACCTTGGAATACCTTGGAAGCGGAATATCCTAGCGGAAGACGTGGAGTTCGACAAGGGTGTATATTGTCACCTATGTTATTCAATTTATACTCCGATCTAGTGTATTCAAGGAGGCTTTGCATGACATAGAACTGGGGGTCAAGGTTAACGGTGTACACGTCAATAATATCAGGTATGCGGGTGATACAGTCACTCTGGCAACTCTGGTTTAACTATTTATATCAATTATGAAAAATTCATTCGTTTTAATACAAGTCGGATAAAATGATAGAACCCTGTAAAAATTGAAAATATATATTTTTTTAGTATATAGAATTTCAAGAAGTACATAGAATTTTAAGAAATTTATTCATTTCATAGATTTCCGACATGTATTCTCGTTCAAGCTCGTCGATTAGGACCCATCTTCCAGTCTTTGCTTACTTAGTCACTCGTGACTAATGGCGTTCTAGTGCCAACCCTTATGTATGGAAATGAAGCCTGGAATTGGCAAAAGAGGAATGAAAGTAGACTGAATGCGGTGGAAATGCGGCCACTAAGACGCTTGTGTGGAAAATCTTTGGTCGATAGAGTGAGGAATGAACAAATTAGAAGTGAATGCAATGCTGGCTGTAGTGTGGTAGACAGAATAAAGAAAAGAGTGCTGAGATGGTTTGGTCATGTGGAACGTATGATCGAGGAAAGGATGGTTAAGAAAATATATGAGGCGAATGTTGAAGGCAACAGGAATAGAGGGCGTCCGCGAAAGACCTGGCACGATCAGACACAACAAGTGTTTGAGGATGGCCCCGTTAAAAGCCGCAACAACCGTAGAACTTGTATGAGAAGATGTATGAATGTGGCCGAAGCAAAAGTGATGTGCCAGGATAGAAGAGTGTGGCGTTCAATCCTCTCTGCCTACCCCTGCAGGGAAACGGCGTGATGGTTAGTTAGTTACTATTTTCTCCTCATTCATTCGTTCAGCATGACCAAACGACCCTTTTTAAAATCTTATATACTATGTCAAGATCAGCTCTATATTATTTTCAAATTCTCTCATTTTTGTTCATATGCGCCTAAGGGCCGGTTACATTTACAGTAATAGTTCGTTCAAAGTATAGATTTTTACGAAAACGAGTAGCTTGATTAACGTAAAATGCAAAAATCTATGGTCTAAATAATCGATTATTATAAACCAAGGTAATACAACCGGCCCTAAGTGACCAATTTTCTCGAGTATAGTCTCTTATATAGTCTCTTAGATGGCTCAGGGCTTACAACCTGTATGAGCTGGCTTAAGTGATCACTCTACACAAAGCAACGCTCACCAATTCCATCGTAAGAACCTCAACACATTATCAAAATTTTTTAAAGTCTATATACATAAATGTATGTTCGAATCAAGAAAATTTCATATATTGGTCTCTGCTAGAGATATACAGGCTTATTTGGAAAGCATTAATAACCTCGCAGGACTATATTCCTCCCTTGATTATGAGTCGAAAAGGTTCAAGCTATTATGACCTAATATCAATAGTTAAGGAGATATGCGACATCAAAGTTTGAATTTTTTTTTCAATATTTCTGAATTATTTTTTGCAAAACGTTGAACTATCATCAAAGTAACTCATACTGAACATTAAAAATTCATTCCCTTTAACACAAGTCAAATAAAAAAATAAAAACCTTCTAATTGGATTTTTTTTTTCGTAATCGATATGAGATACTGTAATGATAGTCTTACGTTTTACAAAAAATAAATCAGAAATATTAAAAAAAAAATGCAAACTTTGATGTCGCATATCTCCTTAACTATTGATATTAGGTCACAATAGCTTGAACATTTTCGACTCATAATCAAGGGAGGAATATAGTCCTGCGAGGTTATTAATGTTTTCCAAATAACCTTGCATATTATACGTATTCATAGATTTCGTAACTGGTGATGATACCTCTATATTTTATTTTTAAAGTGAAGTTTTTTTTAGAAATATTCCTTATTCACGTATATATGATATTCTTTCGAATTATTACATATCTACCAGAACACTTTCATATTTCACTAAATTATCATTCATTCCCCACATTGACTTGATAACTAATAAAGGTCTCAAAATGTTGGGATTTGTTTTAAGAACTGCACAAAACTTTACAGACCTGCGCACTTATAAAGTCCTCTACACTTCTCTTGTCAGACCTCAGGTTGAATATAACTCGATCATTTGGTCGCCTCACTATGCTAATCATTCAACGGCAGTTGAACGAGTCCAAAAAAAATTCTTAAGATTTATTAATTACAAATTAAATATACGCTTGGAAGATATCAATTATGAATATCTCCTTAGATATTTACAACTTTTAAACTTGTCTGTGAGACGTACTGTAACAGACCTAATATTTATTTATAGGATCGTAAATAGCATGATTGATTGCCCCCAGATTATTAGTCTGATCGACTTATATGCTCCATCGAGGTCATCAAGACACAGTGCATTATTCTATTATAGTGGAAATGTCAGAACTGATGCATTAGCAAACTCTGTAATTCCCAGATTACACTCATTAGGGAATGAACATGCAGAGGCGGCTGACATTTTTGCTGATAGTGTGACTGTGTATAGGACAAAGCTGATATAATTCGTTACATCTAAATGAAATGGAAACGGACAATAAATTTTTATGTATTATTATTTTACCGTTAACTATTATTATTTGTACCTTTAACTGTATTATTATTTTATCTGTCTTATGTTTTTCTGTATTATTATTATTATTATTATTACCTTTTAACTATTATTATTGTAACCTTTAACTGTATTATTATTTTAACTGTCTTTTGGTATTTAAAAAAAAATATTCTGTATATTTGTAAAAGCCCATTATGGCGTTAAATAAATAAATAAATAAAATAAAATATTAAAATATTATTAAAACGGTTTAATTCGAGTGGCGCAGTGGTCCCGCTATATTTGCCAGGCCACATAACTGCCGGCGGCGCACTTAGCCTTTGGGCCCGCCGGGAGCAGGCCCGCACTCCCGACAAATATATCATTATTTATATTTATTTATTTTAATAGGAAATAAATTAACCGGACCGCGCATCGCGAACGCGAACGGAGACAGGAACCAGGAACCTTCGAAGGCTCCCGTCCCTAGCGGAAACGTTTCCTCGGGTAGACCTCTTTCCATTTAAGAGAAACAATCGAATCATTTAATTAAGTTTTCTAACCTTTTTAAACTGAAAAAGTAACCCATAATAACCAAGTTTTTACAATACTCCCTTTCTCATTTTCGGGTTTCGTATCTGCCATACGCGTCGTAATCTCCACACAACTTGTACGAAAAAAACATTAAAAATTTGAAAAATCAAAAATTATACTATAATTTTTTTTTTTTTAACGAAAATTTGACAGATCTTTTTGATCGTCGCCACGAGTCTACTTGCAAAGTTTCAGCTCGATTGGATTGCGGGAAAAGCGTTAAAAATCGATCCAAAGTTTTTTCATCAAGCAAACAGACGCCACGAGTTAAAAGAAAGGAAGTAAAAATATATATTTATTTGAAATATCGTATTGAGGCTTGTAATACGGGCTTGCCAGGCAACTTTCTTCCGCTTTCTTTGTACCGGACAAAGCTAAGAAATGGTCTTTTGATTGTGGTCGACCTATAGTGAGTGTGAGCCGTGCGTACGGGGCACATTGTTTCGTTGTGTTAGTATTTATACCCGCAAACACCAACCCAATGAAACAATGCGCGTCGTACGCACGGCTTACACATACTAAAGGTTGAAACGTACTACTAAAACGCGACGCGACGCCATGCCACGCCACGCTACGCATGTTAGTACTTATCAATCTCATATATTTAATATGGTCAGATACAAAAAGACAATAAAATATGATGAAACGCAACCCCACGTGGTAACATCCAGTCGATCACACGCCACACACGCCACACACGCCACCCGACGCATGGCACGCAGTGTGTTTCCTATTAAGAGGCCCCAGTACACGATTTTCGTATTTGCTCTCAATTTTGCTAAATTTAACGTTAACTTATTAAATCATTTTTCAAAACCCATAGCTAAACAGGCTTTTAATCAATTTTATTATGATAGATCCATTTACTCTTGAAGCATTTCCCTAAAAAAAATATGAACAAATATTTTGTTATAACATCAAAAAAATTATAACCCCGAAACACTGTTTTAGTTTTCATGAAATAGAGCTATCTTTCGTACACTTAATCTCGTATATTTTTAAATAAAGACCAAATATTTTATTTACAAATTGATTTATACAGTTTGAAGAAGAAGTGGTGCTATTCAGACATTACTATTTTTCGACAAGTTGTTGGATACGTCGTTTTAAAAAAAGTAACCCATAAAAACCAAGTTTTTACTATACTCCCTTTTTTTGTAAAATATAACAATAATTAAAGACGAATTAAAACATATAACATAAAAATAAACTTACAGAAATTTAATATATTTCTAAAATGTCAGATGTTTTGAGACGTCAAGATTTTGATAGATTTAATTATCATCAATATCGTACCTTATGAATTTCCAGCGTCAAATGATTTAGTCAGAATCAGATTTGAGTAATGTAGAATCCTTCAAAACTAAGCAGAAATCTAAAAGAAATAAATTATTACTTGATTTTTTCCCAAAAAACCCAATTTCGCTGTCATTTGTGAACCAATTGTTTTGTAAATTTTCGAAATTCGTAGTGATGTCCCTATTATACCGACGGAGTAATTCAAATTTAGAAAATATTCCGCGGCGTTATCGGTCTGCCGTTGTTGTAATCAAACTTTTCTAATGATTCCAATTTGAAAAAACCAATAAAATTTCTAAAAATCGAGTCTACTTGCCAAGTTTCAGCTCGATTGGATCACGGGAAAAGGGTCAAAAATCGATCCAAAGTTGACGGCAAGCAAGCAGACGCCACGAGTTAATATAAAAGGATTAAAAATACAAAAATTAAACTTTCTGTTTCCTATATTGCAGTATCCATAAAACCATAAAAACATCGATTATTTTATTTAAATTTTACATGCGTACTAAGAAAATTTCAGAGTCATGTGTTATCTTGTGTTGTACACGAGATAACACATGACTCCGACACGGTATTGCCACGTAACACATAGACACAGAAAAACCAAGCTTTCGACACGATATCGCTGATGATGGACCCTGCAATGGGATCCGAAACGGTATTGCCACGTAACACATAGACACAGAAAAACCAAACTTTCGACACGGTATCGCTGATGATGGACCCTGCAATGGGATCCGAAACGTCGGCCAGAAAGGTTGTAATAACACGGCAT
Organism: Agrypnia vestita; assembly: GCA_016648135.1. Lineage (NCBI taxonomy): Eukaryota > Metazoa > Arthropoda > Insecta > Trichoptera > Phryganeidae > Agrypnia > Agrypnia vestita. Next base: position 7,839 of record JADDOH010010644.1, read on the forward strand.
AATACCCCAGAAGACACAAACCAGAAGATTCTGAGTGGCCGTGAAAACCTAAGAACATTCTCGCTTACTTGATTGAATACAACTACGCCATCGCCATCTATGGTTGAAATTTGAGGTTCCCATGAAACATTAAATAATGAGCTGGTAATGAGACTTTTATATTTATTAACTAGAGAATGGAGCAATATTATTTTTGTGTATATGACATTCATTCGAATTATTAACATATACACTAGTATACGCATGAAAATTATTTTCATTTTTAAACTCCTTTTTAGTAGTGATGCAAGAATACTATATTCACGAATACGAATACGAATATTAAGCCTCCTATTTGGCGAATAAGAATAATTAAACAAATTAATAAATAATACACCTCTGTTCTTTTTTACTAAGAGATTTAATAATAATTGGGTGAATAATAATAATAATAGTTAATAATAATAAAATAATAATAGTTAATATTAATAATAATAAAAAAATAAAAATTCTTTTATCCGTTTGTACATTCCCAGCAGTCGAAAATAATCTTTCTAAGGCGACAGTAAACGGCTTTAATGAAAAATAATTCTAGGCCAGTTTTTTGCCATGTTATTAAATTTAATTCGAAATTATTTTATAAGAGTTAACGCTTTTGCACACAACGGATATAAAATGGAACGAACAATACGTATTACAATACAAAAACTACATGAAATGAGCACCTAACCTTATTAATAACCCAACGAAACTAGATGAAAGAACTCATGTTATGCTGTGAGACAAGTAACAATTGACAAATTGAGAACTCAACAAATCCATTCATTCAATGTTAGGGGTGTACCCGATCATAGAGTGTGTAGGTATGTTCGGATACACGGTGCACAGCCAAACCGTAATTTGCGTTGCGTTCGTTATAAATAGTATGTTTTTAATATTCGTGATGATATTTGGCGAATACGAGTATTCGGTAAATATCTACTATTCGGCGAATACGAATATTCGGTAAATATCCACCATTCGATACGAATATTCGGTAAATATCTACTATTCGAATAAGAATACTCGGTAAATTAATATCTACGTTTCGGCAAATACGAGTATTCGGCAAATATCTAATATTCGGCGAATACGAATATTTGTATTCGTTCCAACACTAACTACTTTTTGACCAGTTTAAGAAAAAAGACTTCCACACATACTTTCCCACATAAACAGCCTCGCCTCTGAGAGACATCTATGATTTGTCTTAATTAATTACGATCACACTGGGGACAAAATCCCGTAATCCTGTTCTTAAAGCAATCTATATGTAAAATATAAAAATTACTCACATTAATTAACTTATATAACTTAACTTATACTATAATAATTTACTAAAATAATGCAAATATGTATGTTTACCTTACATAATTATATAAAGGGACTTTTAAAAAGTCTTATCTGTATTGTATATATGTATATTTTATCACACATTAAAAACTATGCCGATTTTTAATCAGGTAACGCTGTGTTACTCCACCGTCCCCAAAGATTTTTTTAGCAGTCTTTTAAGAGTTAAAAATGAATGGAACATTTTCAAAAAATATTAAGAGCATAATACATTCGTCGGAGTGCGACCCTGGTTTTCTGTATGGGCGGCGTAAAGGCGGCAGTCCCGTCAGGCGGGCCGAGGTGGCTAAACCCGTACACGCTATACGGCGGCTATACACCGCTGTGCACACACACACACACGCACACACACACACACACACACACACAGAGACACCGCCGCTGCCAGCGAGCCGTCTGGGAGATATCGGAATAGGTAATATGAGGATCCAGCCACTTCCATAAATACAGTCGTCAGCGGCCGCTCCGCGCAGGTTCACTCCAATTTTTATGGGCCGCGCTTTTTACCATGCCCCCGTCGATAGCCGACAGGCTGTAGGAAGTACTAGCTGTGCCCGCGCGGCTTCGCGAACCTTCTAGAACATTCTCCTTCCAGAACTTTCAAGAAATTCGAATGTACAGGAACCTTCTAGACACACCGACACATTCCGCCACTCAGTTTAGTACCTTATAGAACTTTCGGTAATTTTCTAGAACCTTCTTGTTCCAGAACTTTCTAGAGCAGGTTTTTCCGGAACCTTCTTGACTCACCGACACAGTCGGCGCGCCTATTTTGAAACAATCTGAAGCATTTGCGGCCTTCCCATAACAAAACAATGTGCTAGAATGCACATTTTCGTCATTCACTCTCACCCACGCTCAGCCACCCCCACCAAACTCGCACATTTTCAATGTGACACCAAGGGCTATCCACCACCATAACCACCAGGGGGTGGTAGTATCTGGTTGTGAAGAAAACTTGGCGGATAGGGAAATACGGGTTTCTTTATATATATATATATATATATATTGATTAAGCCATGCAGTGCTTGTTCAGACGCAGCGGGAACCGCGCAGTTTCAGAATCGCGTGGGATCCGCGCGGGTCTTATTTACGTAGGATTGTATGTGATCGTTCAGACACAACTGCGCGGAAAGTCAACCGCCGCGGTGCCCGCAACCCAACCGCTAGAAAATAGACTCGCGCGGCGTCCGCGCGATCCTATTACTATGGAGCCCTTCGAGAGAGTTCAGTTGCGTTGCGGGCACCGCGCGGTTCCCAAGTCACAGCAGGAGCACGCGTGGATTATATTCTCTTTTCTATGCTTATGGATCGCTTTGACACTGAACTTTTTATTGATGAAGTGATGAAAAGACCTGCAATATGGAATATTCGGTGTGAGGATTACTCAAATATGCCAAGAACCAAGCTTGGCAGGAGTTGGTGGAGATATTTGGAAATGGTGGAAGAAATGAGTATTTTAGGTAAGTAGGTATTTATTCACCAAAAATGAACTGACAGAATGATATTTATGTGTCTTGCTATGGAACACGGCCGTCGTTAACAAAGTAATGAGCGAATATATCTCTGATATTCAAAGATGGAGAACGGCACCGGAGCTGTCAAACTGACGTTTATTTTCGCGCGCATAAATCGCTTATTAACCGCGACTGTGTAAATACATGACACAAACCCGCGCGTATCCCACGCGATTCTGAAGCCGCGCGGTTCCCGCTGTGTCTGAACAAGCACTTAAGCCATGTATTCACTAGGGGACAAATCGCGAAACATTCCGCGCGGCATGTTGCATCAACATCTACGCTCTGTTTCTATGTTTCGGGGACAATGACGCGGTCATTTGACGTGTACACACCGGGACTGACATATCACTTGTCGCGGAAATGTCGCCCGATGAGGTTGATATAACCGCGGTTAAAATTGTGCCGGTCCGTACCGCACCGTTCTCGGAATTCCGTCCATGAGTTTGATCTTTTTTTTTGGACCAGCAAGACAGATGCGGCTATACACCACATTCCTTGTTTTGCTGGGTTACTTGATAATTACGTTTTAGGCCGTAGAATAAGTTATAATAATATTGTTATTTTAGAATAAGATTTGTTATAGTGTAAATATTATTTCGTAACTAGTATGAGATATAATAACGCAAGCAGTAATTTACGAACATTGTCCACGGTGGTATAATGATTTTCGCGCCGAATATATTTCCGCACGAAAGTTGCAGACGTATCCGACCCAGCGCGGGTTGTGAGCATGGAGAAGGGGTGCGCGGGGAGAGGCTCCCTGGGCAGCGAGAAGAGAGATCGGTGCGGCGCTGCGAGCCGCCCGAGGGTAGTTCGCCCCGACCTCCCTCCCGGCGAGGGCGAGTCCCAGCCTCGGGACGCCACCCGCAGAGAAGAAGACGCGGCGACGAGGATGGCCGCCTTGCCTCGATGGCGGCCGGTCCTCCACGAGGAATTCCAGGAGGGAAGCCAGACCCTCCCGATGACGCGGATCCAGCGACGGAGCGGATGCAGCGGCGCGTGGCCTGGAACGAGAACCGCGGAGCCAGCGACGAACGCGTGGGCGCGAGCGCTCGCCCCCGCGGCCTCCAGGAGTGATACGACGAGTGTTTGCGAACGATATGTTTTTTTGTAGTGATAAGTGACAAAGACACGATAAAGTGATGTAAATTCGAACTGCTTGCGTTTAGGCTAGGATTAGTTTTAGGTTAGTGATATTTTTTATAGTTGATAAGTCTAAAGATAAGAATTGTGCTTTAATTAAATAAATGGTGTAAATATAAAACGAGCCGTGGTGGTTTGAAGTGACCCAAAACATTGTATGGCTTTGGTAGAGCTCGAGTTGGAGAACAATTTCGTTTTCCCACACTTATGTCGTGTTGATGGATACAGCGCATGCGCATTCACTTGTAAACATACCACGTGGTACTGACGCGCGGCGCGATGTCGCGGTGAGCTCGCTCGGGAACCGTGCGCATGGCAACGTTGCCACGGCACGTAGAAATGCCGCGTTATGTTGTGCGCTTGCAACGACGTTGCAACGTCACGTAGACTCTACCACGCGTGATGTTGAGGGGCAATTTGTCCCCCATACAATACATTTAGGGGAGCAGCCGGTGCTGTTGCGTGGAGGATCACAGAAGGATCAAACGGTGAATTATTTATTTATTCACTTTGCATTAATTTAAACACACAAAAATGTACATAGGTTTTCACGGCAGTGACGAATGTTGAAGTCCTCCGGCGTTTGGAAAAAGAGTTGCTGACTATCAAGTCAAGAAAGCTGGAGTATCTCAGACATGTTATCAGAGGATCACAATATAGTCTAAACCAACTCATCATTCTGGGAACAATAAGTGGTAAAAGAAGGATAGGAAGACGCCGCGTCTCATGGTTGCGTAACTTGAGGGATTGGTGCAAGTGTAACTCGACTGAGTTTTCCGTGCGGCGGTATATAAAGTCGTAATCGGCAGAATGATCGCCGACCTCCGATAGGAGATGGTACCATAAGAAGAAAAAAGAAGGGATATTCTGCAGTGTTTCAACAAATAGCTAAACTTCGTAATAAGCCTATAATAATTATTTAATTTTATACTGTACAGAGCGCGAACAATTCGCTCTGCAAAAACAAAAACAAAAAATTAATTTGACGACAGAACATAATATCGTCATAATCGTGGAATAACGAAGCATGTGATTTTTCTCAAGTTTGCAGGAGAGCAGATTGAAGTTTTTATGTCATAGCTCGATAACAAAAGATTTTCCTTTAAAACTTGGGTTAGTTATTTAAAGTTGATTGATACCTTTCAAACCTCAAATATAGTCAGCGTAGTACAAAGACGTTTCTACTCATGCTGCATTGTTCTACGATCGCAAATCAGAACCTTCGTTATACCGACTTCAGTTCAATTAATGAGAAAAAATACACTTTTTATATACCGTTATTAGATGGCTTCTTTTTTTCACTTTTTAACGATCCAAAAAAGTCAAAATGGAATTTTTTGCACATCCGTCATTTTTCTACGATCATGACGTTATGCGGGGTATAAAAGCAAAGGCAGCAATATCTAAAAAAATAATGCAGCCATCGAAGATTACTAATTTTTAATCTGCTAATTTCGAGATTTTATAGGAAACATAGCCTATAAATTCATAGGAAACGATTTTGGAAGGGATATATACTTAAAATATAGAATCTAGTACCTACAATTTAAATTAGTAATCCTCGGTGACTGCATTCAAAACATTTTTTTAGATATTGCTGCCTTTGTTTTTATACCCTACATATATGTATATACAGAATTAATAAGTTACCAAAAAAATATTATTATCAGAGCTCCTAAAATTGCTTATCAGAAATCATAAAAATACTAGAATATGACTACCCACGCACCCTATAAATACTCCAATAATAATAATAATAATAATAATAATATTTGGATCATTTGTATGGCGTCTGATACACATGCTTCTTTAGTGGCACGTGAGCATGCGCAGTATCGACTTTGACAGTGGCATGCTTATTAGTGGCATGTGTGTACGCACATTGCTAGAAATGAGCATGCCACCTAGTGGCATGCTCAAAAATCAACCGCCGGTTGATTTATAAGCATGCCACTGTCATTCACCATAGAGAAGGGGTATCTTTGGAGCATGTGTGAACAGACTTGCTTATTTATGAGCATGCTTATGTCATTCGCGGGCTTCGCGGCTAGTATTATCAATGCGATCTTCTCAGTCCGCGACAGATGAAACAATTATGGCGCGTTGGGGAGATGATAAAACATTACTTTTCGTAACTTATTATAGGAATCACGAATGTCTGTGGAATACTCGGTCACCGTTGTGTAAAAATAATATAGTGAGAAATAATTTTTACGAAACTTTATTAATAGGCATGAATGATTCAAATCTTACAATAAAAATTATATAAACTAAAATCAAAAATGTGCGGATGGAAACTCGGGAACTTTTTTGATTTATTGGTTGACTTGAATTTTCTATTTCAGTTTGCAAAGTTTCCATTTTGAACAAGAGCGTCTCTATTCTATGACAAGAGCATGCCACTAATAAGCATGTGTGTTTGATTGTTAGCTTTGGGCATGCTTATTTATGAGCATGCCACTAATAAGCATGCCAGTAATGAGCAAGTGTGTACAGTTGTTAGGGCATGCTTATTAGTGGCATGCTCATTAGCATGCCAGTAAAGAAGCATGTGTATCTGTACCTTATAGCGCCGTTTTCATGAGTAGGTAGGTACTCACCTCAAGGGCGCTTCACACAAAACAACTTACTGACTTAAAACACTTATTTACTATTACATACATACTCACCAGATGCCATGCAAAAAATGGAATTAACATTTAAAACTATAATAGTTGGGAGTGCTAGAAAGAATCAGGTATTTACGCGGAGTGCATACATACTAGGAGTGGAAAAACATTACATGTGATGTAACGGTCTGATTCTATAGGTTTTTATACGATTGTCTAAACAAAGCGTCTTTAGTTGTTTTTTGAACTGTGGTGAGCTATCTGTTTGTCTCAGTTATTAGGTAGTTTGTTCCACAAATTTGGTCCAGCCACCGCGAAAGCACGGTCACCAAAATTGGTTTTGTGGACGCGATTTACTTCAACTAACCTATTTGTATTAGATGTTGATGGTGAGAGAAGAGTTAGCTGTCTGTCATTTGCGGAAAATGGAATGCGGAAGTCGGTAATGAATTGAGGGGCCATGTTGTGAATAGCCTTGAATATTGTGTGGCATAACTTATATTCAATCCTCTCTGGACATTTAAGCCACTGAAGTGAATGAAACCTGGAATTGGCAAATGAGGAATGAAAGTAGACTGAATGCGGTAGAAATGCGGTCACTAAGACGCTTGTGTGGAAAATCTATGGTCGATAGAGTAAAGAATGAACAAATTAGACGTGAATGCAATGCTGGCTGTAGTGTGGTAGATAGAATAAAGAAAGGAGCGCTGAGATGGTTTGGTCATGTGTAACGTATGAACGAGGAAAGGATGGTTAAGAAAATATATGAGGCGAGTGTTGAAGGCAACAGAAATAGAGGGCGTCCGCGAAAGACCTGGCATTATCAGATACA
>JADDOH010010646.1:0-100925 GCA_016648135.1 Agrypnia vestita
TTTTTATCATAAAATAAATGTTTGATATGATTGTATAAGTGCCAACAACAAAAAAATCACCTTTTTATGAATTTTTTAAAATAATTATAAATTTTAATTAATTTTTGTGAATTCTATTTGTTGTCTGTTGAATTGTCTGTTGAATACTAGTTGTTGTTTAATTAATTTTGAGTTATTTTAATATGTGTACTGCCATTGAGATTGTTATTCGATTGTCTTCTTGTGTATTTTTGCGATGTAATTTCACCTATAAGTACGTCTCTTGGTAACTTCTAATGATTCAATGGTGGTATGCGCCATTGGCATACAAATAAATAAATTTAAAAAAACACGTTGTGCAAGAAATATTTTTAAATAAAATCTCGACAGGACAGTAATTTTTAATCAAATAATTAACTCGGTTACTTACCCACTGCATACCCATCTAGAGAGTCGCCCTTGGGTTTGGCCTGGAATCTGTACTCCCTGCCGTTGATCTCCAGGCTCCTCACGCACCCTGAAAAGCCTCCCTGCACGGGCAGCCTGCTGAGGCCGCTCATGTTGCCCGCGCCTCCCAGGAACACTGGCTCCAAGAACGTCATCCTCGAAAAGAGACCCTGAAACAAAGCGTGATGTTAAAAATCGGGAACTTTAATAAACGAATATGTAAAGGAGATCGTATAAGTGGTTTATTATTCATTTATATCAGACTGCAATTTTTTTAGAGAAATCACTTAGAAAAAAACCTTTGTTTTCGTATAAAAGTAATAAACCGAACATTATTTACAATAATTAAGAAAATATAAGCATTAATCAAAAAACCGCGGCCAAAAAAATCGTTTCTTAGTGTCCTAGGCGGCGCAAAGTTTTAATGAATATTTATATGTACGCATAATATGTTTTTTAATACGTATAAAGTATACTTCATTATCTAGAAACGCCGCTGCCGACGGCATTCTGTTTTATAATTACGTCATTTATTGGCATATTTTATACTTTGAAATTTTTATTTTTAAATAATAATTAAGGTATTTTTATTTTTAAAAAACTAACTTTTATTTAGTGAGCACATCAAATTACGAGCAATAAATAGACTATTCTGTTTAAAATCATTTTTTTATATAAATAAAAGCCGTTTTAAAATCAACAAAAATGTAAGAAGTTCCTTAAAATTTAAAATATTATAACTTTATTAATATAAAATATTTCTGAATTTACTTAGTATGGATGCTAGATAATGAAGTATAATTTATACGTATAAAAAAAACATATTAAATCGATTTTTTTGGCCGCGACCTGTCGATTAATGATTATATTTTCTTAATTACTGTAAATAATGTTCAGTTTATTACTTTTATATAATAACAAAGATTCCTTCTAAGTTATTGCCTTAAAAAAATTGCAGTCAATTTTTATTATTCTGATATAAATGAATAATAAAAACCCACACTTTCGTTTAAAAAGAAACGCCGAAATATGCATTTGCATTTGAATGTGCCGTCTTAATAATGTCACCACAAACTCATTTTGCTCTTTTTGAGCAAATTTTTTATTTTATTTATAAAAGTCGATAAGAGCGACCATTAATAGCTTTGTTTCCCCCCTGTACCGTCCATTTCTCCGAGGGATATTGGTTACCAGCTGCGTCTTTGTAAAACTGCTAGAAACGTGTTACATTTCACGTCCTCTGGATATTTGTCAGTGTGATATATTATCTTCAAATGCCTTTTCCCAAACTCATTCCTTTGTCGTTATATATTTGCTGTTTTTCTTTATGTGTTTGTATCTTATTTATTTATTTTCAACATTAATTTAGTTTCTGGAACAAAGCATCATGGTATAAAATGTATGGCTTAATAAACATGGTTAAAAGCTGGTTTATAAACATAAGTCAATGGAAGTTTTTAAATTCAAATTTTTAATATTATTAATTTATAAAGCATTAACTATGTGGTCAGATATTTAAACAAAATATTATTTATGTTAGTTTATAACCACTAAAAATTATGAATATAATTAAAAGAATTAACTTAGTTTATCACCACTTAATTTTTGGTAGAACCAACCGGTTTCGGAAACAACGTCCCTTCGTCATGGTATACTTAATACTTATTAAACTTTACAATATTATGAACAACCATACCTCAGTGTCAAGTGTCCAAATGGGGGTAAATAGTGGGGGTTGCGATAGAAACAGGCGATAGGGTGAAAAGAAAGATATTCAAGATAGGACTCTTAGTTAGATTTTTTGGTTATTTATAATAGATTCATTATTATTTATGGATTTCTTAATCACTAGGGCTTCTAAATTATTTAGGCGTCTACTTTTATTATCAATGTGAAGAATATTGACTCCTGTATTTTTATCAAAACTATGGTTTATTCTCAATACTATGATTGGAAAATTCGGAAAATTTTGAATTATTTAAGCATCTTGTATGTTCTTTAATCCTAATATAAAAATTACGACTCGTTTTTCCAAAATAAAAAGAGGGACAGACATTATTATTTAAATCTTTGAAATATTTATTATTTATCACATATTCTTTATCATTGTTTTTTATTTAGTTTTTTTTTTACCAGCTTCGAGGAAACTTTACTGGTCATACTCACGATTTTTTTTTTTTTGATATTATATAAAAAAAAATTAATTTGTACTGTATGTTTCCCAAATAAAATAAAATTATATTTTAGATTATAAACACCCGATTGGGTCAATTTTTAATCTTTATTTTAGATTTTTTATCTTTATTTACTCCCATTTGGATATTGATATATGATTGTTCATAATTTTGTAAAGTTTAATTAGTATTAAGTAAACCCTGACGAAGGAATGTTGTTTCCGAAACCGGTTGGTTTTACCAAAAATTATGTGATGATAAACTTCGTTACTTATATTCATAATGAATAACTACAAAGTAATAGAAAAATACAATAGTATACATTAAACATTACTTTTTGTCTACCGGTTTCAAGACATAACCCGTCTCTTTGTCAGGAAAACAACAAAACTAGCATGTAAATATCACTAACATGTAAATAGTGCATGTTGGCCTTTAGTTAGAGTAACACGCATGTGAAAAGTATTTTGTGAAGCTGTTGATATGTAAATAATACTATGGTTATGGTGTGTAGTGACATTTAGAGGCTAGTGTAGTGGTTGTCCTGACGATGAGACGGGTTGCGTCTCGAAACCGGTAGACAACAATGTAATATTTGGTGTTTATATACCAGCACATAAAAAACATTTTGTTTATTTTTAAAATTTAAGTGATCACTTTACACAACCTAACCCGTGATCGAATACACATGAATAAAATTTGGAATTTTATATACATATATGGTATTAATGTAACTCGCTTATTTTATATAAAACAACTACGCTATCACCATTTACGGTTAAATTTTTTTGTCATTCTCACGAAACAGTATAAAGATGTCGCTAAATTCTTCTTCTTCAATGGCTCTACAGCTAATATCGAGTCTTGGCCTCCATCAGTCTTCACCTCCTATTCCTCCTGTCTCCCACCGTGATCTTCCGATCTGTACTGCCGCTAAATTAATTAATGTAAATTATTGACAAACATTGATGGCGATAGCGTAGTTTTATTAAATAAAGTAAGAAAGATACATAATGTATGCAACTTTCCAAATTTGATAAATGTGTGGTCGATTATGGGTGGAATCGGCGAACGTTACACAGTATAAAGTGATCACCAGCCTTACGACAGGTCGTAAGCTCTGCGGATGCCCATATAAATAGCTTCGTCTCATGGTGGTAATTGAGACATTATAATTTATCTTGATTAAATAAACGATTCGATATATAATTCGAATACAAATGAGACAGACATAATATAGACATAATTAATTACTCCGAAATACAATATGAAGATAAGTGTTCTCTTTTATTTTTGCGCCTAAAGCAAGGTTTTTAAAACTTTTTAATGGATACCCAAACCTCAAAGGCAACGTCGCATAGAGGGGTGATTTTTAATTAAAATGTTGGGTTTTGTATTCGCCTTTTCACATTTATACAGATTTTCAGTCCTAATCGCAATAATTACTTCAATAGTACATCAAATGAATCCTGGAAATTAAAAACGAAATATGTTCAGAGTTAATTTAATCATTTTCTCAAATTAAACACAGTCATATGTCGTATGCCAGTTTTCTGGGTTCAACTATGGTTATCATCGTCGCACACTTGTGGTGATTTATTGCCTTCCCTAGTAGTATTTTTTAAGAATCCAAAAAAAAGATACATTTTAAATAAATTAAATTTTTTAAAATCATTATGCAAAGTCTAAAACTGTTATTACTCCCTTTATATTAACTCGTGGCGTCTGCTTGCTTGCTTGTCGGCTTGCCGTCAAAAAAAAACTTTGGATCGATTTTTGACCCTTTTCCCGTAATCCAATCGAGCTGAAACTTGGCAAGTAGGCTCGTGGCGACGATCAAGAAGATCTATCAAATTTTCGTTAAAAAAATTTAATAATTATACTATAATTTCGGATTTTTAGAAATTTTATTGGTCTTAAAGTTTGATTAGCAACGGTGGCCCGCTAACGTCGTGGAATATTTTCTAAATTTGAATTACTCCGTCGGTATACATAATAGGTACTTCACTACGAATGTCGAAAATCTAAATTGACTGACAAATGTTTTTAGAATTTTAATCTTCAAAGCATGAAATCATGACATCTCAAAACATCTGACATTTTAGAAATATATTAAATTACTATAAGTTTAGTATGATGTTATAAGTTTTAATTCATCTTTAATTGTTGTTATATTTTACAAAGAAAGGGAGTATAATAAAAACTTGGTTTTTATGGGTTACTTTTTATATCGATGATTTCCATTTTAATAAATATTAATTACTGGTGAAATATAGACTTAAATGAACTCGGGTATGAAAAATTTGAAGACGATGAATCAATCAAGGTCTTCAAGAAGATTGACATTCAAAGCAAATTGTAATGAAGCCAAAACAGCTGCAAAAACATTAAATTCTGGGATAGTAAATATGAAGTTATGAAAAACAAAATGGGAAAAATAATAATATTATTCTTTCCAAACGATATGCTGTTAATGAAAAAAGGAAATCTGATGGTTGAAATATGATAGTGAAACCACGGTTGAAGAAATGCCAAAGAACCGAAAATGTCGAACAAAAACATGATGCTTTCAAAAAATCTACCAGCACCGTAATCCCAGTCTTTAGACATGCTCAGCACCGGCATTAAGGTGCCAAAAGATCCCGAGAACCGGGATTTCGGGAATAAAAGCACTAATACGAACCCGAATTCTTACTAATCCGCGATCACCAATTTTAATATTTTTTCGAAAGAAATGTTTATAACTGAGTCACTTATTTTTTTAAACGATAAATATTGTAACGAGATGTTTGAAAAATATTTACGCACTGCCGGAACCTCTGGTAATATGTCACTTGGAACAACACTATGGAAAAATCGAGAACAGTCTGAAATCTATAATTATCTATAACCTTCGCAAAACGTCTACAAACGCCTGGAAAAGCCTAGAAGCGATCTTTTCCTTAACACTAGAATAATCTAATATGTTCGATAATCCATTTTTTGGGTATATATACGGAACTTCGCTGCGGCGCAAGTACAGTTGTCGTGTTTGACAGTCCATTCTGTGCGGATTCGGCGGTTCTGAATTGAAGCGATAAACAAGGTGAAATAATTGAGCGAAGTACCTCATTGGCGAAATAAACCAGAGCGATTTCTATGTGCGAGAATTGAATATTCTACGAGCGATAAATACGTGTTACCCAGCGATAATAAAGTGTCCATATACGAGTGATATATTTCGAAATAATTATTAAATTATTTGATTGATTAAAGATTTATTGATTAAAGAATGGCCTTAAGTTTAATTCATGTTAATTGACTTTGCACATTGAATAATGAACTAATCGCTAATTAATTTCCAGCGTTTTCAATCATTCCTCCCTAGCCATGACATGTGACAATATGATTATTTTTATTGTTAAATGCTAACAGTAGATTTATTACTGTTATTGAATATTTTAATTTTATAGGTATTTTAGTATGTTCACTAAATAAAACTGTAGTTTTACTATTCATTGTCATAGTTTCAACTAATCACTGCACACATCCAAATTACTTTCAGAAGTTCGGGTAATAAAATAAATTTGTTCCCAGTACAGCAAACAATAATACGGCATATTGGATTTGCAGGCGTGCTATTAATGGGGATATTAAACAAATGGCTTATATTAGCTTCAAGAACAGCAGTAATTAGTTAGGGAAAAGTCAACGCGAACTATTTGTCTAACTTTGCTAAATCGGATAGTTAACTAGTTTATACGAACAGCACGCAATCATAACATTTGGCACGCTACCTGTAATATAGTGAATTCGTTATACAGTGTTAACAGACTCTCAATATTCATTATTAATTTGTTCCCGAAGAAAATATGTAGGTATATCAAAAAGGACGAATATCGAATGAATTTTTTCCACAGAAAAAATCTTTAATCCATTCCCAGCCCCGAATTTTGACATTTCTTTAAACAAAAAATCTATTCATAAGTCAATCATCAAATTCATCGCAAATACATTTTAGTTGCGTTTTAACTACTAGTTACTCGTCATGACACATACCTTTTGTAAATGACATAGCGAACATATTCCAGGATAAAATATATAAATATATAAGATATATAAACTATACATAAACATTAACAAATGCCAAATAATTAGATTTCACAGGATTAAAAAACCTATTATATTCGAATACTCCATTGACAACAATCGCCTAAAATCTGTATCGAAAATTAATGACCTCGGTTATATTATTTGATGAAAAATTGTCGTTTGCACAACATATCAACAATATCGCGGAAGTTAAACCCTAAAATGTTAAAATAGATATTATTTATTTATTTATTTATCTTAATAATTTAGTTCCACACATAATGTTCTGTGGGCTGATATATGATCTCATTTAGACATTGCATTCCATCTAATCATTTAAAAGTTTTCATTATAAAATTTATGCACTTCAGTTTAAACCTCCTTATATTCTCCATGTTTTGAATTTCCTTTGGCAGGCTATCGAAGATTTTTATACCTTTATAAATGGTACAATTTTGTGAGGTGTTTTTCTTTTTCTTTGGTAGTCTTATGTTGTCGCTTCCTCTTGTACATATACAAGCTATTTATAAAAAGTGTCCATACTTAAGTGTACTACTGTACATACGTATATAATATACTACTATGTCGCAAAAGTACCCGGAAATTCCCATTTGAAAATACTGCGTTAGAGATATTTAAATAATTCTTTTTGCTTTAGGTTGGTAAAAATATTATGGAAATTTGCTAAAAAAATAACCTAACTTCCGTCGAGTATTTTTACCTAATTAACATTTGTGTCAAACAATTTTTGGTGATCACGTCGTCTATTATTATGGCTGAATTTGTAGAGCAACGATCGTGTGTTAAATTCTGTGTTGCAAATGAAATTTTTTGAGTTGAAAGGCTTAGAATGTTGCAAAATAATTATACGTCCAAAACTCAGGCATACGAGTGGTATAAATCATTCAAAGAAGAGCGTACAATGGTTTAAGATTTGCCACAAATATAAAATATAAATGATAAAATTTTCCACCACAGGTTGCGGTGGTAAAAATACAATACGCTGATGGATACAATACAATACGCTATCATGGAGGTTTGAATCCGTAATTAAAGAGTGGCATCAGATACAGAATAGCTACAGATATGCGATTCCATAACCGTAACGAGTGGTAGTGTAGCAAGAAATGAAACACTCCATACCATTACTATTATTTTAGAATTTTTATTGATATTAATTATTGATTTAAGAACTTTGAAATTGGTATATATGTGTATGTGTATTCATTGTCGAATTTTTATGGTATATTTTATTTTAAGTATTTAATAGCTGTTCTTTTTCTTTTTCTTCTTTTCTCATTATTATTTTAATTATTTCTCCTTTTCTTCCTTTTTCTCCTTTTTATATTTTCTCTCCATGTGCCCAATATAACATATATGTAATTTGCGATCTATATGGCGGACCAGGTCTTGCACTAACAACCTGGTTACGCTGGAATAAACACATTATTATTATTATTTAAAACATAAATACAACTTCATCTGTCACGGGTGGAATTGTGAACTTTATGTTGTGTAAAGTGATCACTTAATGACACGTCGTAAGCCCTGTAGACACGTGAAGAAGACTTCCACACATACTTTTCCATATCAAAATATAGCTTCGTCTCTATGAGACATCTACAATGTATCTTGATTAATTTTAAATTGCATTTTTTTTCATTTAAAGAATATTTAGATTTGCTGGGCCTGGTAGGCCAGTGGAGGCCAAACGACAACGGAGGGAGTAACGACAATGCGAACAATGGTTGTGGCTGCGGAAAACCTATTGCTCGCTCACAAATTCAAGAGATCTTCCTCCACGCAAGATTTACGACACTAGCTCTGGAAAAAGTGGATAAAATGAAGGAACTATGCCCTATTGAATTTACCACACAGGTTTCTTGGTCTAGCTGTTTAAATTTCCAAGTCTAGGTTTCGCCTTTGTTCGAAAATTCTCGAAGTTCTAGCTTTGTCGTTAATTTATGAAACTTCTACCTCTAGTGTGGGAGCTTTCTCTTAGACGTAATTTCTAAGGTAATACAAATAATACATAGGCACGTATTTTTCGTTAATGTCTGATACGGAAGGTTTAGAAGATTTCGGCATTTTTCCAACAACCAAAAATCATTACGAACCGAAAAATATAAATAAAATTTTGGTTAACTCATTGATATTTCGTCGTTTTTACTCGTGATTTCTTCATATAATTAACGTATTCATAGATCGTAAAAGAAATTTAATATACAGGTATCAAAATGGATTAAAAAATTAGATTTTTTGCATGTTTTTAACTAGCTCTCTTTGTTTCGTTGATGAGAGTTGTTATAAGTATTCTTAATACTTAGACGAGATTAATAGAATGTTATAATTAATATGTGTAATTAAAGTTTGTCATGTATAAATTATTTATTGAATAAATCGAATTGAATTGAATTGAACATGTCGCAAATGGCAGTTACGTAACGTGGCTTCGCAATGCAAGTTATGACCCTGTATATTACGTTTATATATTTTTAAAAAAACCTAGGCATGCGGAAAAACTAGCCATGACAAAAAAATCTTTACTATTTACGAGCAGTAATTTAGACATAGATTTATTGTTTATTACTGACATGACATAACATAACTGACAATTTCAAAATGTATTTTAATGAAGTCTTCTTATTTTCTTTTAAATGTAACAAGCCGTACTGACGATTATTATAAACTATTATAATAACTGTCGGTACGGAACTGTATTAATAAAATATTTATTATAATTTTACATACAAAAAATGTAAAATTCCTTCCAAATATTTTAAGGTTCGCTAAATACAGAAACGTGTTTTAAAACATTTTATCTTAAGATTAAATTTGATTCTTTGGAAGTGTCTAAACAAGGCTCCAATTAATTTAAATATCATCCTTCTGATATTGAATACCCCTGAAGGCTCGCATTTAATTTACCCGTGGATAAAATAATTTATAAAATAGGTATCCTTATCTTGGCTCATTCATGAATTTTAAGATGAAACAAGGCCACGTTCCTTTGACCATGGTTAATGAAATTCTTGGTATCCATATCATTGAACACGGAGATGACCCAACGGAAAACCTTTAATTAGAATTCGAATTTTTCTACGTCAAGGTCTACTAAGGTCTAATTTTTATTAATTCTAAATTTCTAAGGTCAAATTAAATGATTGAAACTTTGCAAACATGTTCCCGTTTATTGTGTATTAAAGTTAATAAACTTTTAATATACTTAATATCATGATAGTTAAACGTTTTTAAGAAGAAAAGTAGAAATATTAAAATAAAAATGTAATCTTTGAAGAAATTTGCGTTTATAAAAATGTAATCTTTTGAGTCATTTCGTAATGCAACATTTTAATTGAAGACGTAATTTTTATTTAATTTTGTACTATTTTGACATATTTGATTTATTCAGTAATTAGGTATAGTAAACAACAATAATATAACGGTAGTTATAAGTAATCTCAATTAAAATAATTTCGTTGTTTTTCTCTGCCCGTCCGTCCGCATAACTTCGTGTAACGTCCGTAATTTTTTTATAGTAAATCTTTTTTTTCGAAAATTTTATTTAACGAAAAATTTTTTTTCGAAATTTTGATGTATTTTTTTTATTAAATAAATAAAAATACTTATTCCTTAGGAACCGACATGTAAAAGTATCGTCATTTTTGACAGTCGTGTTTTCATAGTTTAGCTTATTTTGAAAGCGTTAAACTTATCTTGAAAATAGTAAGAATATTGATTCCACACGTATTCCGTGATCGCATTTCTACTTAAATAAATAATAACTTAAATATTGTGTGGTATCGTTTAGTATCGTAAGTGTAATAGGGCTTAAAGTACAATTATATTTTAAATTACGGTAAGGATGGTCAATAACGCTTCTTCCATCGCCAGATACAAATAGTATCCTAATTATATTAATTTCGTTGTCATTATATAATTATTTATTTGTTATCTTTTTTTTCTTTTATTTTTCTTTTTTTCTTCTTTTTCTTTTAATTTATTTTTATATAAATCAATAAATACTTATTTCTTAGGAACCGACACCCAAAAGTACCGTTATTTTTGACGAGTCACTGCTAGTTGTTGAAATAAAAGCATAGTATTGTATCAAATATTCATCTGCGTAATGTTTCAAGATTTGATTTAATCCGGATTTTTTTTCTCTCAGCATCCACCAACGTGGTGACGCATATCTATCATTACGGCTTTTTTGTGAGATGACGGATGGTCCTCTCAATCATCATCCAAGCTCACGCTCCAGGGAATATAATAAAGTGACGGGGGAATAACGGTATATTCCCGAATAAATCGCCGGAAACTATTACAGAGAAATCTGACATTTGCCACTTACGTGTGTTTCGTGGGGGAAGACATGTGTTAGTGTGGTCCAGCGTCAACAGGTGTGCTGTAAGCTAGACGCAATATTAATTATTGCGATAAAAATATGCCCCCATAAACAAACTTCCGTAACGGTGTGCGATAACACAGTTACCGCTAGGGCATGCAGTAACAATTTTTTTTTTTACAGGTGCACTGATAAATATTGGTAAATTCTACTTCCGAACCAACAGCATATAAATTTCTTAATATTGTAATAAAGAGAATTTTTTTATTTTTTAATGTCATCAGACTCCTGTCTATGACACCGTGTATCTTTTCTATGGCTTTTGCCTCACAGGCTCGAATTTTTCTTATAAGATGGTCTAGTATACTGAATTCCTTCATAATTCTCCACAAACTTTCTGTATGAACGCTATCATACGCCTATCTTAAGTCGATTAAGAGACTTAAGTCATTCTGGCAATGCTTCCATGTATTTGTATGCTAGTAAATGTGAATTAAAATGAATATAATCATAATATACATGAAAAATAATACACGCTATGTATTAAACGCCCTGGAATAATTCGATGCTAATTTTAATTTCACTCATAAACAGAGCAACACCATCTTTAACATCGGAATGACGTTGCATTTTTGTTTTCTCTTTCCGAAGTTTAGCTTACTATAAAGTGCACTTTGCTCTAACGAATGGCAAGAGGTTATTGCAAAACCACAATAAATGGTGTTGCCAGTAGTTGGGAAAAAAGGGAAATGCAACAGTTACACGGGCGCCATTTTAGTTTTATCTCTGGCAACATGCGAACGCTTCGAGCAATAAAGCTTCGAGTACTTTTATTGCCTTCGGTGCCACCAAAGTGAAACCAACTTCACCCGTTCCCGTACTTAAACGGTAGGTA
Source organism: Agrypnia vestita (assembly GCA_016648135.1). Classification (NCBI taxonomy): domain Eukaryota; kingdom Metazoa; phylum Arthropoda; class Insecta; order Trichoptera; family Phryganeidae; genus Agrypnia; species Agrypnia vestita. The sequence goes on from JADDOH010010646.1 coordinate 11,915, forward strand.
AGCTCGAAGGATATTTGAGAAAATCGAAAACGTGAAAATACGATTTGTTACCTTAATTATCTAAATCACATTCATATGGTTAATTTAATTCTTGGTGTCCAAAACACGGAAGCTGGAAAAGAATCAAAATCATTTTAATTAAAATTACATATTTTTCTGCAAAGGCAAATAAAATTATCGAAACCTTCCAAAAACATTCATATTGCAAAGTTTTAATCATTTCATTTGACTTTTATTAAAGTGAATGAATTTTTGAAACACGATATAACTTACTTTCGTGATACATCAACGTTTTACAAAAGAAAAGTATAAAAAAAAACTCTGAATTCCCGCATGTTCACATTTATTGATACAGCGGACCCTCAATATTAGTCATTTATCTATTACCAAGGGAAGGATGAATATAAATCAATTTAAGAATGTTCTTAGGTTTTCACGGCCACTCAGAATCTTCTGGTTTGGGCCTTCTGGGGTATTATGCCGTATTATAACGACCTTTCTGGCCAACGTTTCGGAACCCAGCCTTCAGCCTTGATGATGGACCCTTCAATGGGTTCCGAAACGTCAGCCAGAAAGGTCGTAATAACACGGCATAATACCCCAGAAGACCCAAAACAAAAGATAAAATAATTTTTCCCATATTATGAATAAACTAACGGTTTCCAGCCCCGAATTAATTTTCGTTTGAAAATTAAACTCGGAAATCATCGCATATACTTTTTTATTACATATAAACCACTTCTTATTAAGGCTTATACGCCGACATCCGATAGGAGATGGCACCATAAGAAGAAAAAGAAGCACATGCTCTAAATTATGCAACCGAAAATAATCGGTGAATATTTCAACCATGTATATATCTATTATTTTATACTTGTTGCCATTTTACTTCCTTTCTTTTAACTCGTAGCGTCTGCTTGTCTGCCGGTGTGGTTGTCTGCCGAAAAAACTTTGGATCGATTTATAATCCTTTTCCCGTGATCCAGTCGAGCTGAAACTTTACAGGCAGACTCGTGGCGATGATAAAAATGATTATATTAATTTATAGTATAATTTTGGATTTTTGGAATTTTTATCGATTTACATATTGTTTAATTTTCGAGCCCGAAACCTGGAGTAGGCGTGAACCCGTTTAAATAAGAAAGGGAGTATAATAAAAACTTGGTTTTCATGGGTTAGTTTTTTATTTGCTTGCCGCGTAAATATATCCCGATATATACATTGAACACAGAAAGATTCCACGGGTAGAGTTCTGACTCTATTCTTATTCTTATTCACTTAATTAATTAATTCTTATTCACACTTCATATTGTTGACTGATACCATCAACATAGGCGCAATCAAAGCGTCAAAAAGCTCAAAATAAATTTATCAAGCCTGTAAACATTACAAAAACTGTAAAATATATTGAAACATATTTATTGATTGCCAAAAACATTATTTATTTTTTATTTAATCTAAGAATAAAGCAAAACAAGCAACAATAATATGGCGTTCATAGGTAAAACAGCCCAAATCGTTAAAAAACTATTTGAATAATAAATAAAGTGGGCAGTTATATTAAAGTATTACTTTTATATAATATTAAAAGCTCTATAAATACTCCCCAGACCGCGGCTGTCGAGAACCTAGAGAAATTGTTATTTTTTTTAATTAGCAAATGGAAAACAAGAGCTTAATCTTGCCAAAGAGCAATGTGATTATCTGAAAATGTTGGCCGACTTCTCTTTTTTGTGGCGTGGCTCTGTACACAAAGCCTTCACTCCGACTCTCAGAAATTGGGGGCATGTTTCACAAGGGGTGACTGATTTTTCAATTCTACTGTATCTCTTTCATAAAAAAATATTTAAGGGGATGGAAAATTATGTTTTGATTCGAGATTCATTTTAAAATTAAAAATTACATTTTTTACACGAAAGGTTAGCTAACTATGCAATATTTCAATACTTTGTTCTAGCTACATTACTAGATTTTCATGTGTTGTTTAGATAATAAAAACAATAACATAATGATAAAACAAAAAAAATATTTAAAAAAAATACACTGATAAATTTGTGGTTAATATACCAAAATATTTATTATTATTTTTACATATATGTACTGATATCTACCCTAATAAACATATTCAATCCGAAGAAAAAATATTTTTCTTACTTCTCAATGATAGTCAAAGACTCGTGTATAGAGAAGGAGAATAGGTATATATTAAGAAATAAGGTAGCTATATTATATCACTTTGCAGGTATTTAGTATAAATATGCAAGTAATCTAAATAACACAAAATTAATTTTAATACAAATAATGATTTGCTTTGAGTTGAATTGATTTGTTTTCGCTTTTTTCTTTCTTGCTTGAATATTTTTTTTTCATAATTTTCATGTTTGTCAATGAAATATAAAAATTAAAATAATATAATACACAAGAGTCTAAATCTCGGACGAAGCCATGTTATTTTTAGTATATTGATCATTTGAATTTTATTTTGATTGAAAAAATATTAGACAAAACATTATAAAGTTACAATTTGATAATCCTTTGAGTAAGATCTAATAGGTCGTCAAAGAAAAAAATGAAGAAAATAATCAATAAGTAAACAAAAAAATATTCCGGAAAAACTCATTAAGAATTCTGTGGTAATTTGTTCCGTTTTCTGAAACACGCTTGGTTCTTAAATAATAATTCACCTAGTTTGCATTCTTTAAATACCTTTGTTTTCTAGAAAATAAACTGGTATTTTAAGAGTGCGTATACCCAGTGCTTTATTTACTGCCGCACGGCACGCCATCTATAAAAAAACAAAATAAAACACTGGCTGTAATTTTACGGAGAATGCTGTTTACTTAAAATTCCGAAAAATCTACGAGGTTTCACGTTCCTACGATTCATGAATTATCATTATCTTCTAAAAACTGAACTTAAGCGCAGTTAATTCGGAAATATTTATTGAAAGCGTGAATGCCAGTGAAATCGAGACAGATTTTTTCTGTTACGCTTATTTTTTGATGACGAAAATATGACTGATATATCTAATTATTATTTGGTGTTTGTTACCTCAACACTTAAAAAGAGAAATGTCAAGATACCGTGGAGGTCCGACATAACAATCCATGTATGGGTTACAAAATATTGATGTATATACCTATTTAATTCAATTTCATTGCTGCATAAAAAATGTTAAAAAGTGAATTTGAATCTTCGTATACGTAGACAATAATACACGGGATGCGATTTCTGCTTCCGGTCTTGGGTTTTTAATGACAAATATTTATGAATCCCTTGTACTCCACATTTCATTCAATCAACATATCACTCTAATTAGACCAAGTAGATTCACGACTACTTTTCAAAGGTCCCATCTAAAATCGCAAAAATTGTTTTATTTATTAATATTATTATTTACCAATCGTTTCCCCGCAGGGGTAGGCAGAGAGGATAAAGCATCACAGCCTTCTGTTCTGACACACAATTAACAATCTTCGCATAAAATACCATCCTCCAGTATCTGGTTAACCTGTTATGCCACAACTTCCCCGTTTATGCCACGTCCTCTCGTACTGGTGTCGTCAAAAGTCAAACACGGGCATCAGTTAATACGTCCTGACTATTTTTGAGAGTTGGGATTGTATTTACCAAATAACAACCTTGTTATTTTCAATTTGAATACAGCGTATTAATACATTTCGTAGACTAGTGTAAAAAATTATATTCCTTAATGTGAAAGAGGCAATGTGTTTTGTCCTCTCTGTCTATCCCACAGGGCTTCGACGCGGCGTGGGGGATGAGTAATTATTATAAAATGTATCCCTCTTACTGAGGGACGATAAAAATTATGTAGCACCTTCGTCAACGGCCGAGATTTTGAAGCTAAGTGCCATCCCGTTTGATTATTACGGAATTTCATTTGCTAAAAACACTTAAAATTCTTTCGGCGCCGACTCAAAGATTTTCACGGAAAATTTGTGAAGTGTTCTTAAAAAGTTGATTAATTAAGTTACATTTTTCATTTTTAATTAATGATCATTTAAATAACTTAAATTAGCAAATGAGAAAGATACGATGCGATGTGTTCCATGCGTTTTTTTAATTTTTTTATTTTATTTAAAATATGACAGAGACCTGAAAGGTCAATGGATAAAATTTTACACACATCAATATAAAAATATAATAAGGACACGAACTCATTTGTTATATTTGGCTGAGTTTAAGCATTTTTGTCACTTCTATTTTGAAATTGTTAGTAGTCAATTGGTCTTTTGTGGTAGGTCATTGTATAATTTTAATCCGTTACAAATTTCTATGAAACAGAATCTTGGACACCCGTTGAAGAATTTGAGGAATTTGACTTAAATTATTTGAGGTATGGATCTACAGACGGCTTCTAAAAATAACCTGTATTGATGAGATTATTTGTGATTTATTTATTGATTATTTTGGGAACTTAAGGTTAAATAAAAAAAAATATTTATGTGTTTTTTTTAGTTAATAATACAATTTTACAATAAACTAATAGTAACCGTGCATATATTCATTTTTTTATTATAATTATATTTTATTCTGTGACGCGACATTCTCTCTTGACCATATTGATATTCCTCTTTTAATGTTAAGTAAATTATTTGAAGCTGACAACGCAGCAAACGCAGCAAACCTTATCAATGCGTATTTAGCGCAATAAAAAATTATAATTTTTTTAAATTAACAATTTCATTTAAACCACTTTGGTTAATTTATGATCGACCAGTTTTGACAGAACGAACGCACACTAACTGATTCATAAAACAAAACAAGCAAAAACAACCAATTTTCAGGAAGGAACATGGCATCGGTCATCGTGTGAAGGAGATCTATTTCCCGCCCGACAATTGATCTCGAAGATATATAGTTAAATTTATCAAAGTTAACGCTATAAGTATAAAAAAATTACAAATAATTATCATTTCACATAGTCCAATCGCAACGAAACGAACAAAATGCAGAACTATTTGAACGTGAGGATCTGCAAAATGAACCAGCCGCAAGAACTGATTACTAAGAAAATATCCACGGATTAAAGATTTATCTGTTCTATGTAGGCAAAGAGATGGACGTCATTCAGCTAAGATTCACAGAAATAGACATTAAAAAACATCGGAAAGATTTCACCAGATGGCGCTAATAAAGTTTAAAAAAAGATTTTTATTAAATAACTTCATGGTGTAAAAAATGCGAATTTCGATGCATAATTAAAATTATACCTCCAGTGCTTCTAAAGGGAGCCTTACTTCAAAAACATAAACGTGATTTTCTCCCTTTGTACGTCGGTCACATTTTTAATAATCAAAAATTATTTTAATAATCAAAGTTAATTAAACTAATTCTAAAATCCTCAGGCACATTGTCACATGAATGAAAATTTCGCTCCATACAAGATCCATTCTGTCGAATTGACAACGGTGCTTTGCGTGTCCAACACTCTTTCCCAAGCGTTCAGCACTAATTTAATTCTACACCAAAAGATAAACACTGATTTTCTGAAAAAAATAAGATTTTTTGTACGTGTGTAACATTTTCTTGTCATTCACCCGGTTTTAAAATAAATGTTTGTGAATTACGAAAGTTTTTGTTCGTGAGGTTTGTGATAACTATGTCATGTATCATGATAACGCATCATAAATTACACATTTTTGTATGGAAGAATAATTTGGTGTGTTGAAATACTGTTAGATTAGATTGATCGTGTGACGGAATTTGGCATTTGGAAGTTATTATTTCCACACACTGAGATCATTTTTTTCATATTAAATAAGGGTTTAAAAATTATACAGGTTTTCAGTTGGATAAATGAGATATTTTGGAAATAAGAAAAAGTGTTAACAATTTATTGAATACCGGTCAATTTTAAAAATAGCTATCTTTTTAATTTATTTTCATATTAGAACTCCTTTGTGCAGTTTTCTGGGATATTCTGTCGTGTATATCTGACCCCTCTTGGCGAAGTTTCGGATCCTATTGCAGGGTCTATCATCAGGACTGAGATGAGATGTGTATGTTTTGACGTTAAGGTTAAGTATTGGCGTACAATACCGTACCGAAATCAAGGCGGGTCCTAGGTGGCGTTTGCCTAACGCGACAATTGAGTTGAAAGCGACACTATCTTCAAAAATATATTGCTCCAAAGCAATCTCCAATGCCGGCTATCTCCAGTTCTGAATCTCCAAAGATTCAGAACTAGAGAGAGCTGGCACAAGACCGAGATGGGTTGAGGACGACTCTTAAAAGACCCACCAGGGGTTGTAGAGCCAAAAGCGATGATGATGAATATATAAAAAAAAAGCAAAATACGTTTTATTATTTATGCAAGAATGTCCACCACTAACGCTACCAGATGGTGCAAATAATGATGAGGTATAAAATAATGAAGTAAAATAAGCAAAAATTGCTTATTTCCCTATATAACACCAAAACGAGCCCGGATTTTAGAAGCAGGTCATCCTCGCATATGTACTCTTTATTTTACCACGCCCACTCAACCATTATATGTACATAATATATTACATTTTCACACCTGCCTGTTAATTAAAACCAATAAATTGTCAATTTGTCCTATTCGAACGAACGAATTCCAAAGCTTTTAATAATGTGTCTTTCCAACTGTGTGACTGAAAACATTTCTGAATAATTTCATTACGGGCGACACTCCTTATCAGCCTGGAAATTAAAGGCGAAATTAATTCATTACATTTTTTTGATCGACTCAATCTTCTGTTTAAATAATATTCCGTAGGTAGAAGCAGTGGAACGATTGAGGCATTTCAATATGCTGAATGCTGAAGTGATGGCCACTATGTTTAATCGTAGATTCCATTGTGACTCACGTGATCAACGTGACTCATACAGACGTGTATGAGTCACGTTAGAGAGAAAAAAATTCGAGCCCTTCTTTTGTACCTCATTATTGCAGCATCAGTGACGGACATTGTTACAATTATAGTGATACATTTTTATTTTTTATACCTCATTATTATTTGTGCCATTTGGTGGCGTTAGTGACGTACATTGTTATATAGAGAATAATGTATTGTAACGAGATGGTACAAGAGATTACGCACAGAATCCCTCGTAATATGTCGATGACAACAATAACATCGTATAAAATAGAAAATAAAATAATCTTCTCGAGAGTTCGAAAGACATATCTATTGCGTATTGTTTTGACATTCCTATCGGCGCGATATATTCCGCGAGGCGACGGCCGGGGTGCCTAGCCGTGAGATAATCGGATCGCCAAATATTAAACGAAATAATCGAGCGAAGTACCTGACTGGCGATTTAAAAAAGTGCGACTACTTGACTAACGGAATGTTCTAACAAGCGATAAATAAATTGACTGATAAATTGCGAAGTAGTGGGAATTCAAGAATAGTGTATTAATTTAATTCGGGTTGAGTGACTTTGTTAATTATTTAATCAAATAATAAAGCATTAATTAAAAAATCGCTTGTTGATTTCCAGTGTTTTCATTTGCCTCCCGCAGCCACGACTCGGGACAGAATTTTAATATCGGCCCTGGATTAACTTTTACCCTTAGCACACGCCGCTGGCCCGTCAGGTAAATTAAGTCCGCCCATGTCAGACTCGCCTTGGTGCAAATTGAGTAAAAAAATGTCGCCTTCGAATATCTAAGCTACAAGAAAATATCCTTTAAAAACCGTTTTTTACATTTTAATTACGCTTTACGCTGTGTCAATTAGCGCTAAGAATACCTGTAGCAGACAAAATAAGTCGAGGAGCCATCTTTGTCTCTCCCTTGCGAATAAAAGAGGCGGAGTTTAAAATTATGCACCTGAAACAGTATTGCCGACTCGACTATTTCGTATATACTTACGCTCTCAGAGGTTTCCCAACGGTGGAATTTATTCACATGTTTTCATATCACAAAACATTAAATTTAACTTTTGACATGAGAATATAAGAACTTTTGGATTTTTTGTTTGCTATAAAGTTTTTCGATGTCTCTGCAATAAAAACCATTCGTTTACCAAAAAAAAATTCGTCATTAGAGCAGAAGGAGATGTCGAAAGTGCTCACTTTTGAATACTTGACATTCCATTTTGCAAGCTTGTAATATAATCAAATAATAAATGTAACGTAAAAGCACATTATATTATAAAGCAAAATTTTTTTGGAATGAAGTAAAACCTTTAACATTTTTTTAGCTTCTGGCGCGAATATTAAAATTTGAAGTAAAGAAATGGACCCTTTTTATGTTAACGTGTTATTTTTATTTTATATTAATATTAATTTTACAGCCCGAAGGCGACATCTGTTGAATACTAGAGTAAAAAAACTGTATATTTTAACATGTCAGAATATAATAAAGGCCTAGAGGAGAAGCGTCTCTATATTTTTTATAACCCTTTTTGTAACTCGTTTGGTGATATCTGTAACAAAGGGAATATGTCCTTCAGATCCTTTGAAAGATCGAACAATTAATTATTGTGTGGTAAGTGTAAAGTAAAAAAAAAGTAAAAATTCTACGCACAGTATCCAACACAAATTTCTCAATATTTTCAATTTCCGTTCCCGTTTAGAATTCAACTCATACACTGAAAGCGAGCTTTCTCATAAAATTTCTCCTCTATCGCATCGAAGATTCACACAAGATCTGTGTTATCTTTATAAAATCTTGAATAACTTGCTTGACTCACCCTATTTATTAGAGCAAGCAGGTTTAAGCTGTCCTACATACTCAACGCGTTTAAATAATTTATTTTACCGAAAATTTGTCAGGACTAACTACTTAAAAAACTGTTTTATAACTTATTCCCTTTCAAAATACAATCTGTTACATTTTACAAATAACTTAGACATTTTTATGGACAATTTGCTTCTATTTAAAATGAAACTTCGTAATTATGATTGTTCAAGTAAATTTAATACTTTTATTGAATCCCATTCCTCTTCCCTTTTTATGCATTATCATAATTAAACATTCATCACATATTCTTTATAATTTTTTTCTTAGTTTTTTTTAACAGCTTCGAGGAAACTTCATTGGTCATACATACTAAATGAATATTTTTTCGATATTATATAAATTTTTACTACATTGTACAGTATTTTTCCCAAAAAAACTAGTGAGACAGCAAAAATACTTGTCTTCAGATCGAAGATCATCATGATCAAAGGAAAGCACCTCCTGATCTATTACGACTCTGACCAGATTCAAACAATGGGTCAAAAAGGTTTTTTTAAACTTCATCAGTCAATTAAAGGTTCTGATACTCTCAAAACTCGAGTAGTAAAATAAATAATTTTAATTCAACTCAATTTAACATTGTTGACTTCTATCCATTTTATTGATCAACATTAAATAAATCGAAAATATTAATTTCACCAGTAACATAATGGTAAATATTTTTTTAAATTATATAATTTGTTGAGTTACGAGTGACTAATATGTAAGTTTTGTCAAAGTGAACTAAAACTAAATTGCTTATTACATTGAGAAAAAATGAACCAAGACCATAAATCAACCCTCGTTTTAGTAAAATCTGAATTATGTATGGTTTTGAGTTTATGGTGACCTAGATTTGTAGTACAAATGTGTCAAAGCGACAAATCTTAGCTCAAGAATGCAGCTACAGCAAGGAACGCGCCAGCACTGGCTCGTAGTGCTTATAACATTCAAATTCATTTAAACGAAAGCCTAACAATGCAGTAGTTATAAAAAAAGTTTGACAACTACCGCTCTGCACAGTGTAGGAAAATTTGCGTCACGAGAAGCAGCGTTTTGTCTTTATTACGTCACCTTTTGCATTATGATAGTAAAGGTACGGCGGGATGCATAATGCGATTTAGGGGATGGAACCCACTTGCCATTAGTGGGGACTTGTCGACATTATGCAAAGAGATGAAACCTAGTGATATTACTTAGCTGACGTATTTTCGTAAATAGATTATTTATTTAGTTGGAAATATAACAGACACATATAATTGATATATATGAATATGAGCATCATATGAGTTATCAGAATCGAATATATCGTCCTAAAACATATTTCACATAGAAAAAAAATATAAAAGAATGAATAATACGAAGAACAAAAACAAATTAAAACACTAGAACAGTAGCAATAGAATGGAAAAAGTGAATGTAATGAAATAGTAATGAATAATTACACGATGAAACGTATAGAATGAAGTAGTCAAGTAATAATATAATGAAAACTATTGACAATAAGAGACAACAAAACAGAGCACTTTATACGTGTGTTTGGATATTAATTAAATGTTGCGACGTAGAATAATATTCACTTGTATTCTTAGTTCATATGAAGACACAAGATATATATCAATGTAGATGAGCAAGTCGTTGTAACCTTAGCATATTAATCTGGAGTTGGTGCGAGCAACAAGAATGTGGAATAGGCAATGTGTTCTAGTAGCCCTTGCTGGGACGTGAATGTATATAAGTTAAAATAGGTAATATTATAATATAATATATAACTTATATATATATCTTATATACGGTATATATTACCATTTCCATATCATAATAATTTAGTTGTTTGTCCGGCTGTCTGTCTGTCCGTCCGTAACTTCGGGTAACATCCGTAATTTCGTTCGAATTTACGGATAAAATTTAACGGCCGGAGATGGGGCTTGAATCTCGGGCCAGCCAATCAGAACCGGCTGCCTAATGCATGTTACCACCGCCGCCTTTCCGTGGACCGTCAAAAAGATCCTATAAAAATATACTAGGGCTTAGCAAAGAAGCGAACCATTTCATGTTCTGCCCAGAAAAATCTCTAGGGTTATTTAAATCCATTAACTGCCGGCAGGGGAAATATAAAAAAATGTTAAAATATTTTGATAAACATCGTTATTACTATTTCATGGGTGACGGCTATAAATAAATATTTATTCTTTAGGAACCGGCATGTAAAAATACCGTTATTTTGACGACTACAGCTAGTTACACAAATAGTTTTCCTTGTGTTTCTTACTTTGCATTTCTCTTAAATCTATTTTTATATATTAGCCTTATTTCATTATAATGAAATTAATTAATGATTTTATTTATAATCAAAATCACTGGACACGAATTTTATTCGAGCACTACTCTTTAATTCACGCAATATCGCACTAATCGACACTTATCACTCGTCTTAGTACTTAATACTCGTATTTCTAGAATATTCGTGCGTTTCTTGAACGCTCGCTCAGGAGCATGCAGTGAGAGCATTGAAGCATTTTTTTACGTAACCATATGTCCCAATAATGATAATTTCGTTTTCTTTCTGTCCGTCCTTCCGTCTATCTGTCTGTCTGTCTCCGTAACTTCGTGTAGCGTCCGTTACTTCTTTATAGTAATTATTTTTTACAAAAAAATATTTATTATTTATTTTTGATCTCATACCAATAATAACCGAATGTATGTTTATTGTGTGTACGTGTGCTTCTTCTTCTTACGGTGCCATCTGCTAACGGAGGGTGATTACAACCGCCGCACGGAACAACTCAGTCGAGTTACACTTATACCAGTCCCTCAAGTTACGTAGCCATGAGATGCGGCGTCTTCCTACGTTATTTTCCCCTGACTATATTATAGTTTAGACTATATTATGATCCTCTCACAATATGTCCGAGATATTCCAGCTTTCTTGACTTGATAGACCACAGCACTTCTCGGTCTTTTTCCATCCGTCGAAGGACTTCAACATTTGTCACTCGATCCACCCAGGAAACTCTCAATATGCGTCTATAGAGCCACATCTCAAGAGTCTTGACTTTACGGATTAGTTTATTGTTTAGTCTCCATGCTTCTACCTCTATAGGAGAATGGTAAATGTGCTAAAACAAGGGTAGTCAAATCAGATGACGATGATGAATAAAAACAAAATGCTTACTTGAGGCTGTTGTTGACAGCAACATCATCAGAACGATCCCAATCTGATCCAATCGTGGGGCAAGGAACGTAATCCAATTAACACGAAGATACAACACTCTCGCCGAGACGAGTGTCGAGAGTGCGGAGAGCGTCAGCGTGTGTTGGACACGTGTTGCTCGCGCGGACAGTATTCCCGACAGCGCGTCAGGATTATATTGTAAACCTGTCAGCCGGGAGATGACGAGGGTCGCCACCATCAGCACGAGAGGAGCCGCCCCAGCAGAGCGCCGATTATTTTCTGCCCTACGGCGAGGGCGGCAGAAACAATCCGAGAGCGATCGATTTAATTTCAAGAATTTCTCGGCGCGATGGACGACATCTGTGACAGAGGGGGTGAACAAAGGAATCCATTAATTTGGCTGCTGTGATATTTATTACATATGGATGTCTACAAAGCATTTTTGTGTTTCTAAAATGATTAAATTAATTTATCAGTTATAACAAATCTGTGATTCAATCCTCTTAATAGACATGAACCATGAGGTCACAAAACACGGCCCACTACATTATTAATTACGTCTAAAAGTAACAAGTATTAATGTTCTTTTATCTCAATTTGAGCTTTCTACGGCTGGATGTATTTTGCATAATATCTGTGTTCAATTGAACATATAAAAAATGAAAAATGACAAACACATTAACACTAACAACAAGATGTTACAAAAACAAATTATAGCAAAATATTCTTGCCGTAAAATGATTGTGGATAAAATGAACCAAATTTATAGTCTTTTTCTTTATAACCATTTGAGTTTATTTAGTAAAATCATCCGATGTTTCAGAAAAAAACATTTTCTTCTTTAGGTAATTTTCCTATATCTTTCATTATATAATTTTTATATTAATGCCTACTAGCTTTAAAAATAATTCATTTGATAAATCAAACTTAATAATTTTTTGTTTATTAGAGGGATTATTTTTATATCAGCCTGGTGAAGGTTGATCCCTGATTAGTCAGTTTTAATAAAAAACTAATTAAACTAACTAACCATCAATCCATCTCTCCACAGGGTTAAATAGAGTGGATAAAATGCTACACTGTTCTCTATCTTGGCATATTGTAATGATTTTGCCTCATTTACTATCATACATCTTCCCATACACGCTCTTCGATTGTTGAAGCATTCAACAAAGCCTTCCTCCGGCATTTCTTTATTTTATTTCGCGCCAGATCTTTTGCAGATGTTCCCTGTTCCTGCTGCCTACGATACTCACCTCAAACATATTATTTACCATCCTTTTCTCGTTAGATCCATATGACCAAATCATCTCAGTGAACCATTCTCCCTTATATATCTACAACCAGCATTATATTCCATTATAATTCGATCTTCACTCTATCGGATGAAGATTTTTTTACAAGTGCCTAAACCTAATTAAAATTAGCGGCACTCGTAGCCCAGTGGACATAATACTGGCTTCTCACATCGAGGGTTCCGGGTTCAATTGCCGGTGAAGATACAGTACATCCAGGTGATTTACTCAAGCTTGGGAGTTTTTGTGATGTAACGTAATTTTATAATGTAAAATCACGATAGAAACATTACATCACGTGATGTTTTGTGATGATTACATCAGTAATTTGGCTTATTGGCCTGCTGAAGCATTTAAAAAAGAAAAAAATGAGTAAAATAATTCTAAATGTTAATAATTCTCAATGTTAAAATAAATAAAAATTAATATTTCATTTATAAATAAAGGTAGATTACAGAAGTCTCACAGAGACGAAGCTGATTATGTGGGAAACGTGTATTGAAGTCTTAAAAGAGTGGCCCAGGGCTCACGAACTGTATGACCTGGCTTATTTGATCACTCTACACGATGTTCACCGAATTTTACAATGTTCACCAATTCCACCGCAAGAACATCCACACTTGATCAAAGTTTTATATATGTCTAAATCAGATTCCTTCATTTATTTGAATGGGCTATGCTAAAGATATCTCCAAAATGAAATCAAATGTAATACATTATTTAATGTATTATATCATTCTTTCGCGTATTTGATACATCTTTTTCCAACAATGAACGTTTGGATGAAGCGGAATTGATTTAATACACTTGTGAGGCTTGCTAATAAGGATTAAGGGAATACCCACTCGTCCATTTCCACTGCGAATGAAAAATTCTTATTACAAATCACGAACATCATCGCATACTTGGTTTACCTAGATGGGGAATTCGGGATTATTCCATGAATTATTCAGATCACTAAGATTTCCGAAAAACCTAAACAAATATTTCCAACGCGAATGAATAATAATACGGAATATTATGTCGCCACGGAATGTGGACGCTTCCACACGGATATTCGAGAGATTTTCAAAAAAAAATATGACGATTTCGTTCATAAAAAAGCAAAGGTTTTTTTATATACTGAGAGAAACAGATTTATATTAGGTCCTTACATATGAAATTGGCGTTTTGCCGTACTGGCAAATTTGATCTCAAATATCTTCTCTTTGGTTAGGAATTCCAAATCCAAATTTATACAGTTATTTACTCATGTATTTTTGTTTTGAAAATTATAATTCATTTGTTTTTTCCTCAAATGTTTTTTTCTTTGCGTCACTCAGTTTACAAAATGAAAAACTTGAAATATCGCGTTATTTACGAGTACGAGTTCCACCGTGGCACCAGTGCTGCAGAAACGGCTCGAAGGATTAATGATGTGTATGGCGACAGTGCCGCAAAAGAAAACACAGTGCGTTTTTGGTTCCAACGTTTTCGTTCTGGAAATTTCGACCTGCAGAACAAGCCCCGTGGACGGCCGGAGACCAAAGTTGATAATGAAGAATTGAAGGCTATTGTGGAAGCGGATCCATCGCAAACCACATCCGAGTTAGCTGCAGGCTGCGGTGTTAGTAATAAAACTGTTAGTGATAATCGGAAGCGCTCATCGCAATGGATGAACCCTGCCAAACCAGCCGAACCATGCCCCAAGCGAAAATTGACTCCAAAAAAGTTACTTGTGAGCGTTTGGTGGACTAGTGCTGGTGTCGTTCACTACAGCTTTCTTAAATCTGGCCAGACGATTACGGCAGATGTCTATTGTGAGCAACTGCAAACTATGATGGAAAAGCTAGCTGCTAAACAACTGAGGCTGGTTAATCGCTCTAGGCCACTGCTGCTTCATGATAACGCTAGACCACACACTGCACAACAGACGGCTACCAAATTAGAGGAGCTTCAATTGGAATGTCTAAGACATCCACCGTACTCTCCGGACCTTGCCCCAACAGATTACCAATTTTTTCGAAATTTGGATAACTTCTTGCAAAGGAAAAAATTCAACTCCGATGGGGCAGTCCAAACCGCCTTCAAAGATTTTATTGATTCCCGTCCGAATGGTTTTTTGAGTAAAGGGATCGATGAACTACCTATGAGATGGCAAAAGTGCATAGATAGCAATGGTACATACTTTGATTAAATAAATATATTATAATAAAAAAAAATCGGCTTTATGTTCCTCCCATACTAAACGCCAATTTCATATGTAAGGACCTAATATGTCTAAAATATTTTGACTCCTGAGGAATCGAAATCTCTCGTTATCTCTGGAACGCTTCACAACACTCTGGAATCAACTGGGACATTTTCGTAAACTCTGGAAGCACCAGAAAACGATAACCTATATAAAGGGACTGGCCAGCCATTGCGCAATCAGTTATGTCAAAGTCAATTGTCAGGGACGAGTCCACAGATAAAGTGAAATCGCGCAGCGTGTGTTGCTAGCGCATTGTGATTCCAGCGATGGATATTCGGCGCAAGTACTTACCGAGAAGTAAGAAGTTTTTCTAGTGCGAAATTGAACGGAACATTCTCGAAAGTGACCGAAGCGATAGAAACAGAACTGGGTCATAGAGTCAAGGGAATTGGAAAATATAATAATAAAAAATTCATTCTCGAACGGTGCGCTCTAGCGTCGTATAATTGCAGTTTATTTAGGCTGGAAATTCATAAAACTATATGAAGCTTATTTAAAGCACTTCCATCATTAGGAATGAAGCTTTAAAATATCCAATTTACTGCCTTAAAATAAGAAAGACGAAATTAATCAAAAAAACAGTTAATGTACCTACATAATACACTGAAAATCGAAATAAATTGCTTGCCAGTGTGTAATTAAAAAAAACACAGAGAAAGTACAATAAATAATTTGTAATGAATTGATCTGTTTTGACTTATTTCTTTCTTGGAAACATAATTATTTTTCAGAGAAACTGTATGGAAGAATGTGATATGAATATATTTGAAAATATCGGTCGAAGCCAGGTTATAAAACTTGTTTTATGTAATACAAAATAAAACATTTTTCATGATGAATTTTTCCTCGAGGGGGAAATATGTATGCATAATATTCAATGTAAAAATGTCTTATTTGATTAAAATTATCAATTTTTTTTTAAACTTTGTACTGCGTACAATATTTGAAATTTTTGAAGGAAGCAATTTATTTAATTACAATATTTGAGTTATTTATTACAACGAAAGTAAAGTCCCTGTCATTAACAGTAATAAAATACTAACCCAAATACAAATCTATTCATAGGGTAACACGGGTAGGGTAGACGGTGGTGTAGTGGGGAGGCTTTTTTGTTTTAAGGGACCCACAGGAATAACTATGCATTAAATTCACCGTTAACGTGCATGCATCGCCTTGGATACAAATTTTCAGAATTCGAAGACATTTTTCGTTGTAGGAGCATACCCGAATTAAAGAAATACTTAGACTTACCAATACCAATATACTAAATTTTTACTTTTGTTTTGTTCCTCATGAATTAATATTACATTATTTTAAAATGTCCTAATTATTGCTCATTTCCCTTTTAAATATGTTTGGATTTTATATTTATTTTTTGGTTCATTTTATTTTCTTATCTTATTTATCTGGTATATTGGTTAAATAATCTTTATTTAACTCTATTACTAATTTGATAAAGGTTTCTAATTATTACTGTTTGCTTGTGTTCTAATCATCGTTTATATATATTATTCATATCTATTGTTAATTTATTTTATATTGTTTTAAATTGTTGCATTTATATTGTTACATTTCATATCTTCTATTTACCCTAAATGTGTTTTATGTTAGGTATATATAAAATCATTTTAATTTTCTTGTACTGTAAAAGCCCACTCGGGCGTTGATTAATAAATAATAAAATTAACGGAAACAAGCGTACGATCGGGAAATCGGATATGAATGGGAAATGCCAAATCATTCGATGATATTACTTATTTAGAATTACAAAAATAAATGAGCTTATTAATTATTGATGACGTTGGCATTTAAGATTGTGGGATAAAGATTCTAATATAGATGGTTAATATAGTTTCATTTCATTCAGAATGAGGTCGCGGCTCGGAGATGGTTTTGCAAATCCCACTAAGTAAACGTTTTCCAGATCCGCACTGGTTTTGCTGGCATTATAAATATTCATATATACAACATGGCAATCTGCCGGATCTCTACGGTGACAGAGCCGAACCAGCAGTAATATATTTTGACACAATATCATGGAAATTCCAAAATAATATGTTTTTGAAACGAAAGAAAACGTTCTTGGGTAATTTCAATCAATCTTCAAGGCCACCTTCACAAGGATTCGAAATGACTATTTTTATTATCAAAAATATAATTGAAGCATTTCATTGAAATACTGATTTTTTTTTAAACACCCCGTTGAAACATTGTGAAAATTATAATTTATTTACTACCATCAACATCCTTTTCAACAGACTTTTACACACAAAGTAATATTATTCTATATTCATACAGTATTTTTTTTTAATAATGAACAGTAAGAAAAAACACACTTAAAACAATAATAAGATAAAATTTAAATTAAAAAATAACAAAAAAATATAAATACAATAGAGAAATTATGATTTAAAAGAATGAAATATTATTAACTTCTTCTTCAAATGTAGCAAATTTATTTTGTGGTAACATATTATATAATTATAATTAGCATATTAACATATTATATAATTATAATTAATGTAAATTAACTTTGTTTAAACCACTTATTTATTGAAAAAAATCAACATGTTTCAATAAATAAGTGGTTTAAACAAAGTTAATTTATATTAATTAGAAATATTATTACACTTTATTATACTCAGAACAAATATATTCCAATTCGAAATATTTCTTCAATTCAATTACTCCCTCGACAAAAAAACTGAACGAAATTTAACCTTTTACCAAGCCATTGCATTCGTGAATCATGATAATAATGATAATCATAAGATGACTAAACCTTGTAACAAGTTGTCTATTTGGACATAAAATGAGATTTGCGACGGTGACACAAAAGCAATGAGTGTTTGCTGGACAACTCCATAGAAAGATAATCGATAGACCTTCCTTGAATCGTGTAATTTGATACTTGGCTTGGATAGCAACGTTTGTGACAAACTTCATAAATACTGTCAGCAAAAACATTTTTTTTTACATCGCATACTTCCACTGTTGCGTTCATCTGTCATCTTCTTTCTTCATGAAAATGACGATCTTGTAAATGGCGAGAATCACGAGACACTGGTGATTCTTCACGTCATCGTTTTGCATTAAATTGGCGCTATTTATTGAGACGAGATTCATGAGACACTGGTGATTCTTCACGTCTTCTTTCATCATGCGCACGACGATCTTGTGAAAGGCGGGAATCACGAGACACTGGTGATTCTTCACGTCATCGTTTTGCATTAGATTGGCGCTATTTATTGAGACGAGATTCATGAGACACTGGTGATTCTTCACGTCTTCTTTCATCATGAGCACGACGATCTTGTGAAAGGCGGGAATCACGAGACACTGGTGATTCTTCACGTCATCGTTTTGCATTAGATTGGCGCTATTTATTGAGACGAGATTCATGAGACACTGGTGATTCTTCACGTCTTCTTTCATCATGAGCACGACGATCTTGTGAAAGGCGGGAATCACGAGACACTGGTGATTCTTCACGTCATTGTTTCACATTAGATTGACGTTCTTCAAGTTTGTGTTTACTGGGGTATTATGCCCTGTTGTTACGACCTTTCGGGCTTTAGGCCTGAAGGGTCGTAACTAACTATGAAACACCCTTTATATTGAGTGCAAGCGTATGGGAATATACTTAAATTTATGTAAGTAATGTATACTGTGTTGCCTATATAAAAGATCTATATTAGTGTAAAACGTGTAAAACTGTTGAAATAAATAAATAAATAAATTAATAAAAAATAGGTAGGAAAGTGAAATAGAAGAATCGGAGCTGCGGCCAGTGTTCTACATTACCTATGTAGTGCGGTAATAAGAAAATCCAAGCTGAGTGTCAAGTCTGACTTCAAATCTGTCTACAGGCCCACCCTAATATATGACCATCCCAACGAAGAGAGTGACAGCAAGGATCCAAGCTGCCGAGGTGAGTTTTCTAAGGGGAGTAGCTGATGGACAGAGTGAGAAGTGCCGACATAAGGCACATAGTCGGCATGGAGCCCCTACTACATATAGAAAAATCATAAATGTGGTAGCTTGGACATGTGCTCGGAATGCCAGAGGAACGAATACTAAAAAAAATCCTCTTGACAACCCCCGAACGAAGACATTCAGTGGGTCGCCCCAGATTAAGCTGGGAGAAGCAAGAAAAAATTTGTATGAAAAAAGAATGGGTCTGGACTGGTTGACTTATGCAGAAGCAGCGCAAGACAGGGGAATATGGAAGCCCTTTGGACCCCTAACCCTACTATGAGAAGAGGATGAAGATGATGATGCTGAATTAATAAAAAGTCCGTAATTTTTTATGGGATTCAGCTAGTTACGATTTATTTTTCTTTGAGGTTGTATCCACAAGTAGAAGTTCTGGATGCGGGTCTGGAGTACGTAAACTCTGTGGCTTTGGCTCTGCACGGAGTTGCTGCGGAATACTAAGCAGAACTGGGCAGACATGACACTGCCAGCCACTGATTTCGCACAAAATTCGCATAATCTGGAATTTTCTGGAAATTCGCTGTTTCTCATGCAACAATGTCGACAGACTTAATGCCAACTTCAAAACGAGCAATTTTTTTTGACGATTATATGGACACAGTTTACACGCGAACGCCAGATTGTGAAGAATAAAAATTATTTTAAAATTTATTTTTAACGAACATACTATCAATAGGTCGCTATTGGCCCTGACAGATGGTCCTACGACAATATGAGAATACAAAATATAAATAATTTATGAACATTATGAATGGGTACACAATACACTTTACATACTAACGAAATTAAAAATAATGTTCAGAACAAAATTACGAGTGTCGCAAATCAAAAAATTAATTTGAGGAATGTGTTCTTCATCAACAAGTTACACGAGGCACAATATCGCCTCGCGATTGTCGAATGTGCGAGTATCATGGTCAAAGTGTAGCGGTCCTCTGTGCAATACCGTACATTGAGTGTAATATTAACATTCACCTATTGTAACGAAACAATTACGAGCCTCTATCAAAGCTTCTCGAGGATAAGAGTACTATCTCACATTCCACAACATTTCGGGAATGCCCTACAACACTGGAATTATCTTCAACGGGAGACGTTTAGAACAGTCTGAAAGAGACAGGAACATTATAAATTTATAGAATTATCTCGTTCGAAAAGTCAACGTGTTTCATATAAAGAGGCGGAACCTCCCTGACAGGCCAATAATCGGGTCAATTATTGTTGAATTGCGTTATCTTAACAGTCATGTATTGACCGCTATTATGTAACATTGTAAGACGTGATAAGACGTGATGACATTTGAAACATGTCTTGATATTTCTCATAGAAACTTTACGCGTACATTAACATTTACCGTGAAGATATAATAATAGTTAATCCTTTAATTAGTACTTAGAAATATGGCGGAAACTTCACCATCTATGGATTGCCAAGCAAAGCGCGTCACACCTGAGACACACACAACTAGGAGCCGCTGTTTTTCAAGCTCACCTTAACTTTTTTGTTTTTGGTCTCATCAGCAGCTTTTGTTGCTCACTCTATTCTATTTCTTTTTCTTCTTTCTTTCACTGTTCCAACTCATTGCTTAGGTAGGCTGTTGGGGTCGGCTCTTCTCGTTCTTAGATTTTATCTTCTTCGGTTCTGGGTATCGCTTTCATCCAGGCCGTTTCTCTGTAATATTTTGGAACATTGAGTTATTGCGGACTCTATTCTTTTGTATACAATTAATCGTCATCGTAGGTTCGCATTTACTTACAATTTTAGCAATAATGTGTGCGATTGTCTCACACAGTACAAAGAAAAATTCAGTGACATGTCCACGCTAATACGGAATGGTAAACCGACATCGAGGCAGATAATCATTTTCATCTCAGCCTTCTGATATCATCAACAAACTCATTACATCCAAAGACCCTTTCGTCTCACAATTCGAAATTCTTAAATGTAAAATTTTGTATTAAATTTAAAGAGTGACAAAAACATAATATAAAATAAAATAACTTATAAGTTATTCCGAGAACTGAAAATAATTTAAATAAATTGTATTTTGATATTTTCAGAATACCTGGAAATATTTTGTAATTAAACTATTAAAGTAGGTATTTGAACATTTTCAGCATATTTCGTGTCGTGAAAATATTTCACTCAGTAATAAACTCGACTGAATCGAAAATATTTCATATTTTAAGTTTTTCAGAAATAGTTCAAATCTCAAATGTTTTCGCAGAACATTTATTCTTTCGAAATCAGTAAATTAAAACATTATTAAAGTACGTTATTTGAAATACACATTTGATTTATTATAAAATATTACGCCGTAAGTAAGAAATTAAAATACTTCACGTAAAAATAATAAAATGTAAATTTTATCGTCTAGACTCTTTGCGAATTTTATAATTTTGTTTTATTCTGCTCTTTTTATAGTAGTTAATGATTAAATCATTAGATCGTCAAATGATACAATTTTTCAAACAGTTCTAAGAAATGTATCAAAAAAAATGATCTCTGTTTCATCATACCGTGGTCCGCGGAACATGGTCTTCTAGTGAATTCTTCTAAGACCCATTCAATTACAGATGTTAACTCGCGACTGATCTACATCAATAAATTCAACGCTCCCATCACTGTAAATTAACAATCAGTGTTTACCTTATGCTAGAGTTGTGAAAAACCTAGGCATTTTAATTGAAGCCGATCTTTCATGTCATGAATATATTTCCTGTCAGCAAAAAAATATTTTAGAGTATTCACTCCGTAAACAGACTAAAAACTTTCTACCAATTCACTGTAAAATAACAATTACTCAGTTTCTAAATTTTCCCATGCTGGATTATACTGGTTTGTGTTATGGGGATGTCATTATAGAGATTTAATATCCTTAAAAAGGTACGTATCCGTTTCCTCTTCGACCTAAAAAAAATTGATCACATCTCAACTACCCTCAATCTTCTTCAGTGGCCTAAAATACAAATAAAATTCGTATTTTATTTCTACTTTATAATGTCCTTTTCAATAATCACTCATTTAGGTACTTCAAATCGAAAGTCTATTTTCTATCTGATCATCGTCTTCATAATACTTAAATCTTAACCTCCTCATTCATATTGCAGACCATTGGCCTGTTACACATCATCATTTATCATAAATATTTTCAAAAGCAGACTTTACCTTTTTCAAAAACTAGTATAACCCTTTCTTGTCCGAATCCATCTCCTACCCGTCTCGTTATCATGGTTTTGTTATTGTAATATTCTTCTTCTTCTTCTCGTGCCCTGTCCGTTTACCGGACGTTGGCTATCATGTTGGCTATGCGGACTTTGTTTACTGCGGCCCGAAACAGCTCCACGGTAGACTGGCCAAACCACTGTTTCAAGTTTTTCAGCCATGAAGTCCTCCTTCTTCCAGGGCCCCGACTTCCGGCAATCTTTCCCTGCATTATTAGATGCAGGGATTTCTCTGGATGTCTCATCACATGCCCTAGATATTTAAGTTTTCGGATTTTTATTGTTTTAATAACTTATTTTTCTTTATTCATCCGAGCCATAACATCTTCATTCGTAACTCTGTCCATCCAGCTTATTTTGAGAATTCTTATATAGATCCACATCTCGAATGCCTCAAGTCACTTTATCAGTTCTTCGGTAAGCGTCCATGCTTCCATTCCATAGAATAATACTGAAAACACGTAGCATCTGACCATTCGAATTCGTAATCCTAGGTTGAGATCATGACTGCAGAACATCTTTTTCATGCATTTTTATTGTAATATTGTATTCTGGAAACCAATTTCAACCACTGTTCTATTGACTTGTGTTGATGATAGAAAGAATTTTCCAACTGACAAACAACCGGCATTAATACCTAAACAGATTGGGGCTTGACTGGTTGACTGGGATAGAAGATAACTGTTGGATTCATCTCATGTAATACTTTGTACGCAAAAAATTAATAAATAAATCTTAAGCAACTATCTTCTTACTTATGATAGTATTGCATAAAATAGAGAACTGGAGATATTAGGTAAGGTTGAGAGAACCCATTCTCGTGGAAGGTCATCAAAAAGATGATCAAATCTGGCGATGTCTGCAACTCAAAGCTCACTTCAGGAAGTTACCAAAAATGCTACAGATAGCGCCGGAGAGTTTGAGTTGCGATATCATCGTGATTAGCAACCATAACTGCTCTGCCAAGAGCATAACGAAGGAAAACATATAAAGTCACCACATCTCCCAGACATCTCACCCGCCCTCGGCTTGGAATAAACTTTGCATAATTTGTTACGATTCAATCATAAAAATATCTAACTTTGCTTCACAAAGGTTTCGCGAGAAACTATATACCTACAAATAATTTGTTAATTTTTCTTTTGAAATATTACTTTCGAAGCTTTTCCGCTACCCTGAACGTTTTTATTTTTCAGTAATGTATTTTGCGTTATTTTCTTAAACATTTATTTTAAAATACAAACGTGTCGAGCAGCTTTTTATAATAGGCTTAGTGGAAGAGCACTTAAAAATTGTTTTAAAAATCAAAAACGTAACGAAATTGTTTTGATTTTTTTTTTATTAATTCGTTTATGAAACTTTGCATCGCATTTTTCTGATACATAAAAAATTATGTAGCTTAATCATAGTTTGACCTCTTTGTATGTCAATTGGATGTTCGACTGTCTATTTTCTTGATCGAAAAAATCAAACTTTACATCGATACTATTTAGGACCCTGCGCAAAATATAGACACGAAAAAACAGCAAAAAGTAGTGTTCGTGACTGGGTAACCGGAACAGAAGAGAACTATTGAATTCATCCCGATGAGATCAATCCATCAGCATCACATTTTTTCATTTCTGCTTGTGCTAAGAGACGAAATACTGTGATATTTTGAACTATTCACTAAAGCCTCAAAAACTGCCTGTATGTCACCACTTTACTGTCGCGAACGCACAGAGCCAAGTTACTATCGTTGAAAGCTTATTTCGTTCCTATTGGGCTTATATTCACGAGTTACGGCGTCCTAACGTTGGCTGAACGCGCCAATTTTTACCATTTACAATTTAAATAAATCTTACACCTATCTTCAATCTGCTGATATTTATTCACATTCTGTATATTATTACAATGGTGGGTTTATTTTCAGTTGTTTTTTGGAATGATTTAAATAAATTTCCGGTATACAATATTACAGTGAAAAAACTAGCTCCACGATAAGACGAGAGAACGAACAGTTGCTTTATTTGCACTAATTCACGCTGTCTCTATTGCTTAGATTACACCTGGTAAACTCCGTTCAATGTTCGCACGTATAAACTTTTCGTCCCATTATTTCTCCTTTATTCTGCTGGTATCACTGGTAGTCACTGTGTTTGCTCGCTTACTAATATCACATGTTGTAATATTACGAATCACCGATCACGCTGTTGTACGCTCTGCATGTTGCACTGTTGTCGTCACGAACTAAATTTCCTCAGCCTGCGTCGCGTGACGTCCTTTATGGCTGAATTCCTCAGTCGAATTTACTCTAGAGATAACGAGAAGCCTGTAGAATTTTTGAGCCTTTCTTTCGTGTATTTTACTACGTAATGAAATGTCTTAAAATTCTCTAGAGAGATAACGGCTATCACAGATTGCATGCGTAACAGTTTGAGGTTACGGTTGGCTGATCGCCGTTGCGTAACATCGCTGTTTTCAGCACTCAGTAGGCACACCGTCTCACTAACATAGTAAAAATTGATAAAATTGATGTGACACGTATTCCCTCACCACACATAAGAATTGATTGTTAATATTTGCTAGTTATCATTGTTATAAAAGAAATCAAATGGTTTATCTATTAGATAAATAAATAAATATTTATAAATAGGTATATAAAATATATTTTTTGCCACTAACCTACACCCGAATCATATATTTTCTGAAATATAAGCGATTAAAGTTTGCACTATTTTCGTGACGGTCAGTTTTCACGACAAAGCATCTTCTTTCTTTTTTAATAATATTCTCTTTGCCGAGTAGGACGACCGAAGAATTTCATCAACGTTCGACGCTCACACCACGTTGCTGTGTACATATTTGTGTAGCATATTACTCTTCGCGCAGGGCGATGTTGTTTGCATGCAGAGCGGCGCCGGCACCAGATGGGGAAGCCATCAGAGATGGACGCAGTACAGCGGAATGACAAAACTTCGACACAAATTCGCTTTATTTCCAAGTCTAAATTAAAAACAATAAAAACCGACAGCTTTGTTCGTCTACACTCGTGACCGTACTGTCCAAGCGCGGGAACTGAATTATTGGCCACGCTGTGCTACCATTCAAACCTAACTGGGCCATTGTTTTTTATTAATATTAGGTATATTTTTATCAACATGGTATTGTGCAATACAAAACAGCAAAATTTCTTTCTAGGAAGTGCAGCTACCTACTGGATACTTTCCTAATTATAATATTTAAATTCTGATTTGATTTATAGAGGCAGCAGACGTCAGTATGACGTTGTATGTGATCGTGAATAGAATCGCTGTATATTCTAGCTGTCAAAGGTTTCGCCAGGTCGCTAAGATTAAACATTCTTTCGCCTATATTAATAATTTATAGTTTAATAAATAAAATATATAATTCTTAGTATATCAGACATTAATACGATTTAATGTCTGATAAACTAATAAATAAGATCACTAAGATCCTTGTGTAAAAAAACCTTTGGTCGGTAGAGTAAGGAATGAACATATTAAAAGTGAATGAAATGGTGGCTGCGATGTGGTAAATAGATAAAAAGAAAGGAGTGCAGAGATGGTTTGGTCATGTAGAACGTATGAGCGAGGAAATGACGATTAACAAAATATATGGGGCGAGTGTTGAAGGCAATAGGAATAGAGGGGGTTCGCGAAAGACCTGGCATGATCAGATACTACAAGTGATGGAGAATGGCCTTGTTGAAAGCCTCAACAACAGTAGAGTATGCCTGAGAAGATGTATGAATGAAGCCGAAGCAAAATTGGTGTGCCAAGGTAGAAGAATATGGGGTCCTATCCTCTCTGCCTATCCCTGCGAGGAAACGGCGTGATGGTTAGTTGATTAGTTAATATGATTTAACTTCTAAATGACAGGGATAGTTAAAGCTCATGGGCTCTGAAACATGTTGATATTTTTCAATACAAAAGTGGTAAAAAGAAAGTTCATTTTGAAGTGAAAATATTCTAGCTAAATATGATGCAGAGTTTTTTGCAGCAAGACAATCAAGAAATCAAAATTGGGAGAACTTTGGGTTCATTGTTGGACGCGCAAAAAATGGACTCTAGATTTTGTAGTTTGTGAGAAAATTATGTTTTCATTTGCAACTTTTGTTCTTAAAGAACTTAAGAGCACATTGTATCAATATTTTTAAAGTTTTATAAGTATCAAAAAGCATTATTTGTTTTTTACATTCAAATAAAAAAATATAACATTATAAACTTTTTTATATATTATAATTAGAAAAAAAAATCTATTATCAATTTTTTGAAAGGATTTTATAATTTAATTTGACTTTTATTGAAATTAATTAATTTTTCATAAACGATTCAACTTACTGTAATGATAGTTCAGCGTCGTGCAAAAAATGACTCAAGAATATTTTTAAAAAATGCAAATTTTATATAGCATATCTCTATAATTATTAATATTAGGTCTAGTTTGCTCATTATTTTCGACTCATAATTAAGGTAGGAATCCACCTGTGAGGAATTGTGGATTAGCTCTGTTACACCCTGTATATTAATCGTACTGAGCATTAACATTTTGATGACATAATTTATGAAAGGTTGTCATAAAAATTGGTCATCAAACCCTTTTCCTAATGCGTGAACCACAATTTAACAATCCGACAGTGGTATAAATTGTAAGGTGATTTTAATAACACATATAATACGGAAATGTTATGGCTGTAGCCTGAATAAATTTAAATATTGGCTTATAACATATAAATTCGTCCAGTTCTCTCCGTTTGGTGGCGCATTATCGCGTTTTCAACCCGTTACTAATTTTGTGTATACAAATATTACATGTCGTTTGAAACATGTAATTTCAGCGGTCATTTAAATTAAATTTTGTCGTTTGTTTGTTTTTTCTACCTGCGTTTTTCTCCGACTCTGGATACAGACTAAGGCCCGGTTGTTTTAAGTTGGATCAAAGTAAAATTTCGTTTAAAGCATAGATTTTTGCGTTCTCCACCAATCAAACGATCCGTTTCTGTAAAAATCTACGCTTTAAACGAACTTGAAACAACCGGGCTTAAGAATCAGCAGCCGCTAGACTCACGTTATAGAATCAGACCTGAAATATTTTCTGTAGACATACACTGTTATGACATTTGAGATCGGGGGATTTTAGCAAATAATAGGTAATACAGGTACAAAAAAATTAGTAAGTATAACGTAAAAATAACAAACCCGATTTTTTAACATGTTTAACGGGACAGTACTATACACTCGTATTAATCATTGCGCTTTGAAGCTCTATAAATAATCATGTCGTTTATATTACAGAAACAAATCTGATTTTAATATATTTTATTTGTGCCACTATTTGACAATATTACGTGATATATTTTAAAGTTTTACTTATTTTATTATTACACATTTTTTGTATTACCTGTATTAACTGTTATCCGCCAAAATCCCCCTGAACTCAAATGTCATAATATACAAACCTTCTTAACTACAACAGTGTACATGTACAGAAAATATTTTAGGTTTGATACTATGACGTAAGTCTGGCGGTCACTGCCTTCTACTCTTAATAGGGTGATGTAATTCTTGATGAAAATAAATGCAAAATTTCTAACGCGTACTGGTTCCGCAAGTATCTCTATATTTCATAAATATATTCGAACGCCTGCCCATGGGAGAGATAGGCAAATTCTCTGCTCGGTACATACTCCGATGCGTCGGCCGACCAGAGCAGGCCCCTTTTCAAATTTTGACCGCCGCCGCCGCTTGCATTTGGTTCTTCAAACAACCGATATTACGCCCGGTTCTGTTAAAACCACAGTATACTAAGAAAAGTAATACGTCTTCATACAAACTGGCCGCTACCCATTAGAATGTGTGCGTGCGTGCTCGGCGCCGTGTGACGCACTGTGACGCACACATTGACATAGAATATGGGGGCACAAGGCGGTGGCAGTAAGGGCGGTGCCTTCGGTGCCATTCGCGTTCGCAACCGCCGCTTTAGAAAAAAATGCGCTTCCTGAAAAAAATGCCTTTTTTATGTTTGTGGTGCTTTACTAAAAAGGAGTGTTGATTATCACAAAGACTGTGAGTTTTTAAAAGTCTACGTTGATGTTAATCAGCGTTCTTGCAATTTAAGTGCAGAAACTAGGTATACTAATTGCAGAAATTTTCGGGTTTCGTGTCTACCTTATGCGTCGGAATCTCAGACGCTACGACTTAAAAGAAAGGGAGTAAAAATAAAGTGACAACCCTAGCGTCAACGTAAGAGTAGGCTAATAACTCGCCGACAGGCCGGAGATAAACTACTATTCTGGGTATACTGTGGTTAAAACCGCATTTTGTATTTTTCTCGTTTGATCTTGACACGCCGCTTCTCAAATTCATTCTTGAAAGTGAATTTATTATCCATGGTGAAGAAGGCATACATCATTAATACAGTTTATACAAATCGGAGAAATCGGATTTTCGGTAAGTTTTTGCATTGTCTTTCCATGTGCAGGCCTTTCGAATTGTACTGGACAACTAACTTGCCTTGGAAGTCCCGTAGAGTTAAATTTTCTCAGCGCACTATTCATAACTTTGCTGCCGATTCACGTACTACAAAAAAAAAAGCGAAATACTTTCCCATTACGTCGAAAAAATAGAAATGATACGAAAAAGTTTTTGAAAATATTCATAATCCAGAAGCATTGTGGGACGGGATACGGAAAAAATGGTCGGTATTAGCGCCGTCCGCGCGGTGACCTCATATGATCCAAGGCTAATTGACTGAAGTCTCATAGTTATATATTTGAATTAACAATCGCTAGGCTAATGCAGCCATTTGAGAGGCTGACAGACCGCCCTAAAATGCGTTGGACTAGCGAAATGAATAAATTGTGCGGAAATACGTGGCAGCGAATGACAATGAATTGAAAAAAGTGGGGCCTACATCCAACAGTGGAAATAAAACGGTCGACGATGATGACATAAATAGTATCGACCAATCCATACCACAGATTTCAAATTTTGAAATAAATACAAAACCGTTTAATTTTTAATTATTTTATTAGATGTGTTTATTAAAATAATACAAATAATAAATAAATAAAAATGTACATCTACGCAAGACACCTTCAATTGCAAAAAATATAAAAATAATATTTCTGGTCATGACACTATTATTTGCAACTTTAAATGATCAAACCATGATGATGATGATATAAGTGCGTTGTTGTTGTAAGATAACATATATTTAAAAAAAAAACAACTAAATTAAATTTTGTGTGAAAGAATAATATATGATAAATTCAGATAGCAAAATGGTAATAATTATTATAGGAACAAGATAAATAATTTAATTCGTGGAGATTGTTTTAAATAACATTATGATGTATGAAATATGTTTCAATGTACTGACTACACGCCGCTGAATGATGATGGTATTATTATTTTTTTTTAAATAGAAATGCGAACACGGAATACATGTCACATCAATATTCTTATTATTTTCATATTAAGATAAATGCTCGTGCTATGAAAATAGGACTAACATGCTGGTCTGGAGTGAGGTTCGAACCAGAGAGCTTTGGATCACGAGGCGAGAGTCCTAACCACAAGACCAACAACCTTCTCTTTTGAGTTATTGAATAATCTTTGAATTATTATTATACATTTCAAAATGTTAATATATGTACTGTTCGATATTATTTTCATAGACTTTTGCATATTTATTAATAAAAAATATAAAAATTCATACGAAGAACATCGATCACATCCGCTCAACGAATTTCAAATTTTTAAATTGAACATAAAAGCCTTTTAATTTCATAAATGAAATAATAATTCAATTTGACCGGCAAAATTCGGTATTGACTCGTAAATAAAAATACCCAACCTTCCTTTATGTATATTTTTTGGTACAAATATAACAAAAAAATATACGCCACGACAAGACACCATTATTTGCCTCTTTCAATGATATCAGATATTCCAATTATAATTTCGCCCCGTAAAAATGCTCCGATGATCCGTAAACATTTATTATTTCTTTGTCCCGATATAAACAATGTTTGACATTTCCAACAGTGACAAATGGGGCGGTTTGGGGGAGCGGGGGAGGGCGGGGAGAGGCCGAACCACCTTCCCCAAATGCCCGACGCACATAAATACTTTCCGGGTAGCTTTGGCCGTTCAATTTGATAAATATTCCGCTGTATTTTACTTTCCATACGAATCGCCCTGAAAACGTCACTTACCGGGAGAGGCACTCAATCATTATAATACGACCTGTTCCCTTTTGCGTCTTAATATAAAGGGACGACAAAATTGGGCCGCGGACGCGACGAGAATAAGGGTTGCTTGGCCGACGGAAGTGTCACATTATTAGTCACCATTTTTGTGCTTCATTCGGTGGACTTCCCCAATAACTGTTGTATCGACATAAGGTTATTAATGTAAACATTAATAACCTTAAAAATATTTATTATTTTATTTGTATATATCAACTTTTATATGAGTAATTCCATCAACATGTTTCAGAAATTACCATTCCATCATCAGGGCGTTGTATAACTGTATATATGACGGAGTGGTAATTTCTGAAACATGTTGGTGGAACTACTTATATAAAAGTTGATATGTACAAATAAAATAAACATGTTTTTTTTAATTGTCAATCTACAATCTTGCAAATCAATTGAAAAAATATTAAAAACCTTATAATTTATAGAAATTAACTTTGTTTAATTATAATGTCACCACAAAATAATTTTTCTGTGTTTGAAGAAGAAATTAATAACCTTAATAACCTAATAAATAAGCCAATAAGCATATGCTAGTGTAAAGCAGTCAGAATATATAAAACACGCATAAGACCTATCATGACATACGGTATCGAAGCAAGAGCGGACACGGTGAGAACTAAACACCTTATCAGAACTACCGAGATGAAGACTCCAAGACCCATTGCGGGCAAGACCCTCAGAGACAGAGTACCCAATGCGGAAATCCGCAGAATCTGCGACACACGAGACATTGTAAGATGGAGCAGGCAGAGAAGGCGTTTCTGGAGGGACCATGTCGAGAGAATAGACCAGAATAGACCATGATGCGCGGGATTCCAGAGGGGCGCCGACCACCAGGGAGACCACCAAAGAGATGGAGACAGAGCTGGACGTTCTCGTCACAAGACTAGGATTGACCTGTGAATACAGATCAAGATCTAACAAAAGAAGAAGAAGAAGATTAATAAAATAAATAAACAATAAATATAACTCTATTCCAGAATCCTCGCTATATTCCTGCTTTAATTATGAGTCGAAAATGTTCAAGCAACCATGGCCTAATATCAATGGTCACGGAGATATGCGACACCTAAGATTGCATTTTTTTGTAAAACGTTGGACTATCATTACAGTAACTTATATCGAATGTGAAAAAATCCGGGAGCTCCATGCCTCCAGCGGTAATAAATAAATAAATTCCCTGCCCTGGCGGTAGGTCTTTTTACGTGCGAACATTGAACGGAGTTTACTAGAACGTGATCAAAGCAATGGAAACAGCGTTAATTAGTGTTAATTAAAAAGGAGTGGGAAATATTCTGGAGACATTGAGAGACTGTAAAATTAAGAAAGGTACTTCAATTTGACTCGTGTCTAGTGGCTTTCTTTAGTAATAAATTAAATTTTAATTTGTTTTAGTATTTTCATTTTCCTCCCAAAGCCACATCCCGTGACAATATTTTTAAGTTATAAAATATTCTTAGGAGCCCTAACCTTCCCTTTTGAGACTGCAATTTCAATCAATGTCAGTCCAGTGGATTTTATGGCGTCTCGTTGGCCACTTGATTTCCCTCGAATACCGCTGGATGACTGCTCTGATAGAAGTTCGAATCTCCGATCACTTCACTTCACTGTAGGTCAAGTGATTCGATATGAGTGGCGTCGTCAAATACTTTGATATAAAACGCAATCTATTGAGATCACTTTTCTCTGCTTGTATCAATTTAATGAGAAAAATGTGTATTGGATGACATGAAAAAAATGATGAAAATTTTGAACCAGAATTTTTCAACAAGATATAAATAATTTTATTTGACTTTTATAAAAGCGATTTTGTATTCGATATAAGATACTTTTATGACATTACAATGTTTTATAGACGATAAATCAAAAATATTTAAAAAATATTCAAGCTTTGAAATCACGTATCTTCAAAACTATTGATAACTTTAATAAAAAAGTCCGCAACCATATGTTCCAAAACTTCCGGATTCTAGGTATTGATCGAAGCTTGTTTTTATATTATGTACCTGCAGTGTGACATTATTTTCAACATTTGGCATTTATTTGTTGTCTGTTATGTTTGTTTTTTACTCCCTTTTTACTCCCTAAAAAATAATTATTATAGTATAATTTTGGATTATTGGAAAATTTCTATTACTCGCTTTCGTAGCGTCGCCCGACTCGAGCCCAACGCGTAAATTAAGCGCCAAACCTGTTTCCATTAGTAAATGAGAAAGGGAGTGTAATAAAAAATTGGTTATGGGTTATTTTTTTTATTTTTTCTATATTTAAAATTATATCTAATTTTCTAGTGTTATTTTTTAAATAAAAATGCACACTGATGATACTCTTTATTGACGCAAAAAATAACCAATTTTTTGTTTATAAATTGATCTATTTTCAACGTATCTTTATGTATTTATTTAATTAAAATAAAATTAAACTAAATATTAGAACATAGATGTGAAGTATAGTGGACTAACTCTGTTTAAATGAGAAAATAATTTATTTTTAACAAAATGTTAGTTATTTTAAAATAAACCACTAACGGAAGTAATATCAATAATTCAACAATAAAATCATGGTTTTAACATCATGAAAAGCATAGAAATTAAATATGTGGAGACGTTTAGTGCACAAAGAGGTTAGGTGATGACTAAAATCCAATCGCGACGCCTCAGCCGGGTTGTATTGTCACCATTATTTTATAGAAAACCTGAATAATTTCAAAAACTAACTTACCTGTCTTCGTGAAATCTTGACCTTACACACATATCTCTACTGTATAACTTTAGTTAAATCATCACACTACACTACAGTTGACATAAAACGGAAATTCAGCACTTGTTCGATATCTAAAATACCGGAATTTCTATGTGCATTACACGTAAATACTTTTTGGCACCGGAATTAAAAATTATATGATATTTCATCTTTAATTGCTGTTCTTTGACATTTATATACGTAACGTAAATTAACCTTATTAATTCATGAAAGTCGCACTTAACATTTTTTTTCCATATTTGATATTTAAAATGTCGTTTCATATCTCCCATGTTTGAGACCCTAATAAACATGAGGGAAAATGTTTAATTTGCAACGCTAAATATGTGATTTTTAATGTGCATGACCTTTATTTGTGTAAAGGAAATGCAAACACATTCCACATCACCGTGATAAATTTTCTAGTTTGCATTTTATTTAATAAATTCGGTTAAATAACTCTTAAGTAAAAGCAAAAGGGATATATATTGATATATTTTTTGTTTACATAATAAGTGAACTTTTGAGCTTTTTGAGAAAAAAAACCTATTACCATTGTTGCTGGGAATTTTATCAGCATAGTTAACTCTCACTCTCTCCGCTAGGATTCAAATTTGATCTCCATATTTTAGGGTGGGCCTGCATACAGATTTGAAAACGGTCAATTTTGTCCTGACACTAAACTCGGACTTTACTGTATATAAAATATTAAGTTGTTACATTACTCCACAAGTTTCTGTTTTGTAATGTTCAAAAGTTGTTTTATTTTTAATTTGAAGCATCATCACTCTTAGCTCTACAATATCTGTTGGGTCTTGGCCTCCTCAAGAGTCTTCCTCCACTCATTTCCGTTTTGTGCCAGCTCTCTCCAGTTCAGGAGCTCCAAGATATGTCTTTGAGGACGTTGTCGCTCCATCTTAATTTTGGCCGTCCTAAGTTCCTTCGTCCTGTCGGTCTTGAGTTCTGCAGGGACTTTGCTGCTTGATGCTCGGTCATTCTCTCCACATGACTCAGTGTAAATAATAAAGTATATAAATGATGTAAATAAATGTATTAAGGGCTAAGATCACCCTAGGACCGTGGAACAGGTAGAACTTGGGTGATTCATCACAAGAAGATGATTTGTTACCTTGTCTGAGACAAATCTTCCAATTGAGCGGATATTTTTTAGAAGAGAAGATAGCCTGTACAACTTTGTTATGGTGGGCCACGTCGATGGTCAAAAAGGAAGAGGACACTCTCCTACTCGGTGGACCGACCAAGTGGAAAAAGCTACAGCCACTCCTCTGACGCCTGCGTTTAGATCTGCAGGATGCCGGCAAAGATGAAGGAGGGTCAAGAGGGCGGGATCTCATGAAGATCAAGATCCTCAGTCATGAGGAATGATGACTTGGATGATGACCGCGTCAACAAGCCTTTACATTAATTAAAACCACTCGGCAGTTGCATCGTTGAAATATTTATTAAAAAAGCGTACCTTTGAGCGTCCCTGCACGTGTCTGCCTCCGTTGAGCTGCAGCCAGGCGTCCCAGCGCCTCCTGTACAGCGTGAGCGTGTTCCACTGGTTGGGGAGCACTGGGCTGTCGGACCGGACAATGCCGGGGCCAGAACCGCAGTCGAATCTGAAAAAAAAAATCAATCAAAGGTCAATAGATACTAGGGAGATATCAATAGACACTAGATCTAGCAAAGACTCTGTAGAGATTTAATATAATAATTCACACATGATGATAAAAGTCATTTAAAAAATGAGAACCCGTTTGCTTCAGATTACAAGATTTATTTTAAAAATTAACAAAATATAAACTGTCCGTTAGATAGTTAATTACTGGAATTTCAGCAATTGAAGGCAAAAATAGACACTGATTTAAATAAATATTATTTCAAAGAATTATACTTAACTTGACTAGAAACGTCAAAATACTATTGTTTGTGTTGTTATTTTTTTTTCTATATGATTATTTTATAACTATATCTAAGGGCGGTATAGTTAATTATAAAATATCAAATGTAAAAAGCTTTAGAGCTCAAGCTAGTTGGAAAGTTTGTTTATTTTTCTTGATGGATGGATCTATATTCTATATTGCAATAGGTACTTAATTTCGTGGAGGGAAAGGTGCGAGCAAAGATACACGCATCAAATATTTCATTTCTTCACTTGCCCTTTAAGATGTTTAATCAAGCGTAGAATACACGAGAAGATGTTTGAAGTCAAGTGAATAAAGTGAACAAGAGTGTTATGTTATGATAGAAGGTGTGTCATTCTATATTCTTCTCTATAACACTGAGAATTGGAGTGATTTAGTAATTAAATGTGTAATTATAATTTAAAATAATTACTAACTGACATAATAATTTAGAAAATTCATCACGGTTAGTGAATTTACGATAATTCTGAGTATTGCCTGTTACCTCAAATAATATTTAAGAAACTTCAGCGTAATACATTACGAGTATTTTTCATATTCCTTTTTAACTTGCGCCTCTCTTATTTGCTTGCCGCACAATCACACGACACTTTTTATGAATACAACAAGATTCTCCTGGTAGAAAGGGAATCCTTCCATTCACTACCGAATTGGTAATTTCCAATCCCGCAAAAACACATTTGATCATTAATTTTAAATCTATCAAAAAATTTATAAAGAACAAATATATGATTTCTGAATAAATTTATATTAAAGTGAGCCGTAAATAATAATGCAATATTGAAAAAAATAATTTTATTATGAAAATTTTTCATTATTTAAAATTATGATCAAAGCGACACAAAACTATACCGGGATCCCAGGACATGATTTTCTTATAAAGGGTGATCCATTTTGAAATTGGTTTTCAAAAAAAGGCTTAAAGATGTATCCAGCTCAAAAAACCACATCCTACTGTAACTAGATGCAGATTCAATCGTTATTAATCATACACGTGAGAGTTTTACCATTTTTTCCAAGCATTTTCAGCGTATATCCGCTGAAGTAAAAATGGGCTTTGTCGCATGAAAATCATTATGTTACAAAATTCAGTTTTACAAGAATTCGAAGAAATTACGCACGATCGGAATGTCTCGTAATATGTAAGACGCCGTCTTGACATTATGAAACGCTCTACAATAATCTGGAATTATCTAAAAACGTCTGGAACTGTCAGAAAGTGATGGGGAGATTCTTGTAAACACTAGATATTTATAGAATAATCTCGGAGGTTCGAAAAATCAACGTATTTCATATAAAAGGCGGAACTATTGCCGCGGCGGATTATGTTTTGTTTTGACGCTTAACCGACGCGGTTTACCAGCGGTTAAACACCAGTGACCACAAGTTACCAATGCGCAGATTAATTGTACCGAAGTATTAAATATTACGTGCGAAAGTTGAACGGAATTTTCTTGAAAATGTAGCAAGTGATGATAATGTATTCACAGACTCGTGATTCACTGTGAAATAGTGTAAATTAAAGAATCGTGCGTAAATTTAATTCGTGTCCAGTGATATTGTGAATTTATTAAAATAACCAATAAATCTATAGTTAATTTCCAGTGTTTCCATTTGTCTCTCACAGCTACGACCCGTGACATTATGCTTGAGAATGATTATATCCGTTTACGTCACATCAGTATTCGTGACAAACGCAAAAATTATGAACCTGTTGAGATCAGCGAAGGTTCGAGACCGCCTAGAACATTCCTAGAAGCTGAGAAGTTTTATAGACCTGACTGCCAAGACTGCGATAAAGTGTACGAGGGATAAGCAGCGCGCACAATTTCCAATTTCCAATTGACGAGCGTACTCAGACATGCAAACTCGGCCATCAAGGAAAATCAGAATTGGCTGAACACTTTTTGGATACCAACTATAATTTTGCACCGAACATCCTAGGAAAACTCAAGAGTCACCATGAAGCACGAGATATTTAAGCACCCGGTGAATATAAATGGATGTAGTTCTGCAGAAAACGTCCAACCCAAAAAACATGGATACAAAAACCTAATACGTCAATGTTTAATTCATTATTACATATTTTTTATGTTATCTTCTTTGGCGCATTCAGGGTAAAATTTTAATTGTAACGGGTGTTGCGCGTGTGCATGTAGCAGAAACATGTAGCGGAACATGTAGCATAATCATGTAGCAAAAATGCGAGACCACGAAATGCACTTTATTAATTAGCATACTGCTCATTGAAGAGATGTTTATGTTTTTTTTATGTAATAACAAGAAAACTTTTATTTACATAATAATATGACGGATTATACAGGTTGGGTTCTTTCTGCAATCAAAATGTACGAAAAACTATGCGTTTTTTTCTATGTGGGTTCTATGTTCTATGAATTTGATAAAGCATGAAGTAGAAAGCATTATCTGAGGCATAGAAAACTATCAACTTCCTTAGATATTTTATACAAAATTATTATCGTATAGTAACGGTACAATTAAAAAAAATTTATAATGTTTCCATACCACATGAATATTTTTGACCCATATTTTTTTGCCAACGAATCAAATTTAAGTTGCAGAAAACAGTAAAACCACATTTTTTGAGTTTAAGAGTTAATTTAAGGGTGATGGTCGTAGCGTGGATTGGAAAAATATGGAATTTGTAAAAAAACTATAATGCTTAGACCTTGAACGTTTTCAGCACATAAAGATGTCATATTGAGCTGTGCATACCTCAATTTAATCATTTTGTGGGTTGGACGCTTTCTGCATAACTTTGTTCAAATAGAGATGACGTTTTCAAATTAAAACCATCGTGGTGTCCGGCGCTTCGAGACCAATATCGTCGCTAAGGTAGTGATCCGACAATAGACGAAACGTACATTAAACATAAGACACAGTATTGCTAGCCAGTATTAGCTAGTCAACACTGACAACGTTTCACACTTATTTCGACACGGTATTACAAACCAATAGGCATATAACCACAACAACAACACTCACAACAACACATCAGCCCTGATGATGGACCGTGCAACGCGATACGAAAAGTCGTCCAGAAAGGTCGTAGAAACACGGCAGAATACCCCAAAAAACTCAAACCAGGAAAAAATTAGAAACTTTGTAAAAATCACGTAAAATAATTTTAACGTCTCGATATCACAGTTAGATTACCGTGCGTCCGTCGATTTTACGGTTGTTTCAAAACCAGTCGATGCCAAAAATAATGTTATTCACGCAAAGTATGTTATTTTTTGGAAAATAGTTAATTATGTCCAACCACAAAATTAAAGGTGTGAACATCGAAAAATACAACAATTTTCGATTAGACGGTGCATAATTCAAATCCCCAAGTGCAAAGCGAGACACTCTGTATAATTATTCACACGATAACCAAAAAATCTATAAGGTTTCCATGGTGACGTCGGAACCTATCTCCGTTCCAATTTCCCAGACCAGTGGATAAAAAGGTTATAAAGGATGTCGGGTGATAGCTTTCTCCCGCCATAGCCTTTATTAGCCAGGTTGAATTTTTTTAAAGTTTGCTAAAAACAAGGAGCACCCACATAAATAAGTTGACAGCGACAGTAAACATGATCATTTATTAACATTATTCACGATTCTCCATTTTCACACCACGCAATTTTTCTTGGTGGTGGGTAAATTTTATTTAATACTATCACGAGAGTCTAAAATAATATAGGAATTAAACATAATCGAATTCTTTCGAACAATCAAGGAGATATTAGAAAGAACTCGAAAGAACAAGATTATAAGGGAACATTCGTGAAATTACCATATTCATTAAATACGCGAGAAATTTCTGGAACGCGACCCATTATAAATTACGTAGAAGCGCGCGTGGAGATAAAGTATATTTTTAACATTGGCAAAGACACAGATTAAGATAAATACCAGCTAGAACCTATCAGGTGTATACCTGTTAGGTTTCAAACGGAAACAAGTGCGACCACAGACGTGCGAATACTCAATAGACAAAGTATAAAGTGTTCCATAGACTAGTGGTTAGTGCGAGATATTGTGAATTAAAGAATATAACTCCAGATAAATTCGGGTTGAATGACTTTAATTAATTTCAAGTGTTTAATTTGCCTTCCGCAGTAACAATCTACGACAATACCGAAAGTTAATGGACACGAACTTAACTATAGCATTATTCTGTAATTGACAAGAATATTTATCGATAGTATTCCGCTTATCTCTGGTATACTGATGAACGATGTTTGTATCAAACTATAAAATTTTTCACGTAGGTATCCAACTCGCACTGTTAGTTAATGGTATCGCTGTGTGTGTGTTCCGCTTAATTATAACTGACTTTCCTCACACGCTTCGCGCATTTATACATTTAACATCCTGGACTTTCGCGAATATAGTCGTGTTTTCAACCGATTTATAGTTCATTCCAAAATATTCTAAATTATTTTAACCTTCTTTCAATTACGTTAATAGTTTTGGTGGACTTTGTAGTACAAATATACATCTCATGCGGTCTATCTAAATAAAATGGTAAAAACCCTGATAAAAATAAAAACCAATTAATTTTAGACGCACTCTTGCAATCCCAGGTTAAAATGCAACTTACATATTTAATGACATTTATTAAATTTTTCATTAATACTTTTAAAAACTCCGAGAAACGTAAATGTGCATTTTATTAAATGCGATCCGTTCCAAATTTTTGCACACTTACTTTCTAGAATCCCAGTACATACAGAAAATTACCCTTTCTATAGATATGTAGAAATTAATCCTATAATATTTTTCTCAGCTTATCCGTAGAATATTAGAGATTTTTGTAAAAATTTATTTTATTTTATTTTTACATGCATTTCTTTTTGTACCGGCTTCACTGGGCTCTAGCATACAAGCCAAATATTTTACGTTTCGAAATAAATCAATTAAATTGCATTAAATATCTTA
Organism: Agrypnia vestita; assembly: GCA_016648135.1. Lineage (NCBI taxonomy): Eukaryota > Metazoa > Arthropoda > Insecta > Trichoptera > Phryganeidae > Agrypnia > Agrypnia vestita. Next base: position 52,440 of record JADDOH010010646.1, read on the forward strand.
TAAATCGGCACCCGGAATCCTACAGTGGAGGCCCTGGACAAAAAATAGAAGCGTCGGAAGACCTCCTAAAAGATGGTCTGATGACATAGTCCAGTAAACAGGAAGAATCTAGATGCGAAGGGAGAGAAACAGAGATGAGTGGAAAAAAATGGATGAGGCCTACATCCAGCAGTGGAGAAAAACAGGCTAAGGAAGAAGAAGAAGAAGATCTTATAAATAATTGTTTAAGGATTTCAATAGACATTGAAAACTGACAGAGGATGAAGGCAATATTGGTCCTACAGGACGTGTACCCGGATGTGACATCAGAGTATGCTGAGGATATAGAATTTTAATACACGATTTATCAGAAAAAATGTTCTGCGTATACTCATGTGCGCGTGGTAAAAGTTATACTAACAAACTAAAATAAAGGCAAAGTTAGATATTTATGACGCTCAAATTATTGAATTGTAAAAATCTACGTTGATCACTGTTGATTATTTTATTGAGTTTCATAAAAAAAACCTAAAATACAAACATAATGTACCCTCGAATATTTAAAATAATTGGAGCAAAAAAAATGTTCATAAAAAACGATCGAAAAAGTGGTGAACATGTAAGCATGTAAACAGACTCTGAGGCTGACAAGAATTCAATATGGCTTCGTTATTGAGACATTGTTCTTTTTCAAAAAAACGTGTGCATTTTGAAAAAGAGACCTAATCTACCCACTTTCATGTTGTATCGATTTTCGGCCTAAAACGGTTCCGTATTCAAAAGTTTTTTATGTTTATTTGACAGCCACACTGAACGCCGAATGAATGTGAGAGACAATGAAGTCATATTTGCAATAAATGATTTCTCAAATATCACTTTAAATCATTGTTGGCATGGTGAAAAACAAAAATTCTCTCAAAAGCCGATCGAGACATTCGTTAACTCGCATGTAAACAGAATCTGACGGCTGAGAAGAATTCAATATGGTGTCGTTAGTTCTGGTATCGCATTTCCACATCATGCTGCGTGCGCAACTTCCATTACAATAAAAATGAATGTACACTAAATGCGCCAAAAGAAGTATAACTTCAAAAAGTCTTTTATTGCTTTTGTAGGCAATGCAGTCTGTAATGTTCAAATATTTTTTCCATACATATGTAATTTGTAAAGCGATGTTGCGAAAATAATGTGTTATGCATGAGTTTTTGTGTGTTTTATGATTTGTCTCTAATCTTTATAAATTGTACAGCAGTATTGTAGTAATTTATTGTTTTAAATATTGCTATATTAATGAGAAACATGCAAACTTTAAAATGAAAGTGTAAGTCGCTGTCCATGCGCAAGAGCTTGCCTCTTTTTTAGAAAGGTACAGCGATAAACCAAAATGTAATTTATTTTTTTTGTATATTCACAACAATATATATATATATAAATATATTGTTATGAGAAGGCCGCAAATGCTTCAGATTGTCTCAAAGTAGGAGCGCCGACTGTGTCGGTGAGTCTAGAAGGTTCCGGAAAAACCTGTTCTAGAAAGTTCTGGAAGGAGAAGGTTCTAGAAAATTCCCGAAAGTTCTATAAGGTTCTAAACTGAGTGGCGAAATGTGTCGGTGAGTCTAGGAGGTTCCTGTAAATTCGATAAATTTATTGAAATTCTGGAAGGAAAATGTTCTAGAAGGTTCGCGAAAGTTCTATGACGATCCAAACAGTGTACTAAAAATCTACGCTTGCGAAGCCGCGCAGGCACAGCTAGTATTCTATAAAGAAAAAAAAACTCATGCAAAATCATCCGGAATAAACTAATCCGAATACACCCCCCCATGAGGATTCTTATATCTTGAGCCTCTCTCACTTTATTGCCACACGTCTCACCTCACTCTTGCATACATCGCGACACATTCATGAACAGTAGAAAATACCGTGTATAGAGTCGGACTTATTCCTCTCGCTCTACATTGGTTACAATCGCTTACTCTGCAAAAAATATAATAAATGGGACACTGCGCCAGTGCCTACATTATTTGGTGAAATATCGAAGTTTTCCGACAGTCGTAATGGATATTATATACACTCCAATGAAGTGTGGATATGTATTTTAAATAAATCTCATGAATATGTTATAATGTGCCGCCAACCACTACACGATGAGGATTTAATATTATTTCAGGAGCGTGTCGCTGAATTCATAACACAATTATAAAAATATTACTCGCTTCTCGGAATTTTTCGTAAGGTGATAAATTAATCAAACAGTTTATTTAACAGAATAAATTAACCTACTGGATTTAAATAAATTGTCACGAGACATAACTGTAAATAAAATCAGAGCAGTGTTCTTAAATATACAGTCACTAAATGTTTCTAGACTGGCGAGGGCTGATGGAGATAAAGGTATGCGCTCGATATGCGCTGCAGAGCCATTGAAGAAGAAGAAGAAATTCTTCTAGAAAATTTCGCACACTAATTATTCAATTTCTTAATCTGCGCTTATTACGCTGTTTCTATAGCTTGATCACTTTCGAGAATATTCTATTCAAATTCGCACGCGGGTAATTCGCCCGAATACTTGTCACTCGTTAAACATGCACTGGTCACACTGCCCTCGCTACGGTATTATACAACATGTTGGTTTTTCGAATATTTGAGAACCTTCTTCCCATTTCTAGTATTCTCGCGACATTTCCTCTATTTGCAAGAATGTTCCAGAGTGTTATGGAGTGTTCCAGATATTTGAGAGACTTCTATTGTGCGTAATTATTTTGATTCAATTATCTCATTACAATATTACTTAAACATTTGTTTCATTTAGGTTTTTAATCTTCATTATCTTCCGATCATTATCTTAAACGTCCAAAAAAGACTTCCAAGCGCACTTCGCTTCGTCCCTGTGAGACACCTATAATTCATATTAATTAATAATGATCCTTCTGGGGATTAAATCCAGTAATTATATTCTTCAAAATTTGAACTTACTGAAAAAGTACTTATTTTTCATTGAGATAAATTATAGAATTCTCACAGAGACGAAATTATTTATCGGAAACGTGTATAAAATCTTTTTATGGTTGCCAAGTGCTTATGGCCTGTGTAAGTGATGCACTTTACATAATGCAACGTTCACCAGTTCCACCGTAAGAACATCCGCACATTATCAAATATATATTTGAATGTTGTATATTTGTGGGGTATAAAAGCAAAGGCAGCAATATCTAAAAAATATTTAGAATACGGTCACCGAGAATTATTAATTTAAAATGTTCTGAATTCTTGATTTTGTGTATCTGTCCCTTCCATAATCATGTTTCTTATAAATCTATAGGCTATGTTTCCTATAAAATCTCGAATTCAGTACATCATAAATTAGTAATTATCTTCTTCAAATATAGCAAATTTATTTTGTGGTAACATAATTATAATTGATATAAATTAACTTTGTTAAAACCACTTATTTATTGAAAAAAATTCAACATGTTTCGAAGCCAATGGCTTGTTCGTTAGGATAACAAAAATAATATTTAAAAATCGAAGTATAGATCAAAATATTAAAAAGTAATATATGGAAAATGATAATATAAAGTACCTAATTAATATGAAAACAAATTTAAAAGATAACTATTTGAAAAAAGGAACTGATTATTTATAACATTCAATTTACTATTTACACTCTTTCTTATTTCCAATATTTCTAATTTATCAAATTGTGATTCTGTATAATTTGTATGTAAAATTTGTAAACCCTTATTAATATCAAAATAATGATCCATAGCCAAAAGATGGTTAGGTTAGGTTAGGTTAGGTTAGGAATAATTATTACTATTTAAATACCTTAAGTGTTCCTTAACTCTAATTTCAAAATTACTACATAATTTTTCCTATATAAAAATAATCACAATCATTATAAATTAATTTATAAACACCCGATTTTTTTTTAAATTATCCTTATCTTTATTATTTAATATTTATTTTTTAAATTTATTATTAGTATAAAAAGCTGATTGAATAACGTTTTAAATATTTTTAACTATTGAATTAGAAATTTCAAAGTTTTAACAAAGTTAATTTATATCAATTAGTAATTATCGATGACTGCAATAATTTTTTTTGGATATTGCTGCCTTTGCTTTTATACCCCACATATAATTAAATCAGTTTCTTTATATATTCGAAAAGACTATGCAAGAGATATCTATTGTCCTTCCCTTGATAGTTTTGTCTCGGATAGACTTTTGATAATTATCTTTCCGCGGACAAAAGCCATTAAATGTATTATTCCTTTTGCATCCACATCATTACAGCACCAGTTGCAAACTAATGAACCCAACTTACATTTTACACACATCCTAAATGCTTCAAATAGAATTTATGTTTGCGCAGGTATCACACCACATTGTTCTCATTCGAAAATTTAAGTATAGTCAAAAGATGCACAGTAAATTCTTATGCAGCCTTTTGTATTTCAGTTAATTATAAAGGATGACTATGGTACGGTATTGCCACCGACTTGAGTCGACAGATTTCGGTGTTTTTAGGTCCATCGTATACCAGAGAGGGAGCGGTATATGGCGCCGGAAATTCAAAATCACGCGCTCTCATTGGCCGGCGCAGAAGTGGGTCTGATGGCTGTATTCAATAACTACCACGGGCCACTCTCCAGCTCGAGTATAATACTTCAATCTGTTTAGTTCAATTCTGGGTTTCCGCATCAAAAATCAAACAAGAGAAGCGAAAATCGGCGATCCACCCCTTATTAAATTCCAGCCTTTGTCCTGTCCGCGATAAATGCTACGCTCCAGATTATAATTATGCAAGACAAGAAAGAAACATGAAATAAAACAACAAAGTTAAATTAAAAATTTTAACATTATTGTAAAATGTCATAACACTATCGAAATATGGAAATGGCCTATAACAATCTAGGGTGATATACTACAACCTTCGGAAAACGTCTACAAAAGTCCAGAAATGCCTGGTACAACCGAGAAGCAACCAGGACGTTCTCCTAAACACTAGATTAATCTAGAAAGTACGAAAGTATAAATACGTAGCCGGCCGCGGCGCAAGAGTTTTCGTGTTTGACAGATCGCCACCGTGCAAAGTCGGCCGCGAGCCGCCAGACGACGTGTGGCCAGTCGTGAGGGAATCAAAGCGATAAAAAAAGGGAATTATCGAGCAAAGCACCTAATTGGCGTTGAAAATAAATGCGAAAAATACTAAGAGCGAAATTAGATGGAATATTCTAGTGAGTGTTAAATAGTGTTACCCAGCATAATAAAGTATTCATTTACGAGTGATATACTGCAAAATAGTGTAATTTAAAAAATAGTGTTAAGTTTAATTTGTTTTAAGTGACTTTATACGTTGAATTTTAAAATTTCTAGTGTTTTCATTCATTCCTCCCTACCCACGACATGTCATAAAAAATAATTAAAAATTTAAAGGGGTACCATTACCAGCTGCGAAATCTATATATAATGTTTCATTGTAAGGACTAAAGATGTCTCTAGCATGGTCCCTTCAAATATATGGAAGGTTTAAATTTGGACCATATATACAATTTTAAAATAGTTGATAAAGTGGGGATATTCTAATCGAATCCTACTTATCGTATACTGTACTTATATGATACTTACTGGCATTATTAAGACCGAACACTGCAGTCAATAGTTGCAAGTGATTCGCAACTGCATAAATAATCGGTTTCACCTTTAATGAGAAACTAGCTGCAACCAGTAAAAGTTACAGAACATTGGTTCGCGTCTTTGCCAAGCCATAGTATATATTTATAGCATCTTTTTGCACTGCTCCACGGAGAGGCGGCCGTAGCAACATGCGTTGAACGGCCGGTTCGGGTTTGGAGGCCCAGGTTTCAAACCCCATCTCCGGCCGTTTAATTTGTTTTTTAGCCGTGAATTCAAACGACACTACGGACGTTACACGAATTTACGGGGACAGACAGAAAACGAAATTATTATATTTGATGAAATCAAAGCTCCATCTGTATAAACTAATCGGAACTATCACAATATGGGTGTTTTTATGATTCGAGGGATTATCAATTGCTCACGCAGGCTTAAATACAACACTGTAGTACTGATATTCCAGTCTGTTAACACAGGATTAAAAGCTTGAAATTTAAAACGCTCGAAAATAAAATTGTTTTTAAAAAAAATATTTAAAAATGTTCTCCACACGAGCGTATGAAGTTCATGTTTGTGCAATTTGAAATGTATTTTAATATTTGCCGAGTTATTTTTCAGAAGTGCCTGAAAATTGATAATGCATTAAAAATCCCAGCACACACTTTTTAGTACTTAATTGGTCTCGGTCATTAAAATCGGTTTAAAATCTTTAATATTTACCTGATCTCTGTCGAAATAATTTCAAACATTAATTACCTTGCTAAAAATAGACACAGAATCGCAATATTAATCTTATTTGGCATTCATGGCGGCCGGACATCGATAACTGTGCACGTGTACGATTTTCTACTTTCGGATTCGAGTACACTAAGCATTTTTTAAATAGATACAATTAATTATATGTATTATAAACCATGTATATATCTTCAGAGCTTAAGTTTCAAGTCTGTGAATTTGAATAATTTCCCGATTTTATTTAAATGTCACGATGTATAAGTATATGCGTAGATACAAAATTTCAAAGAGAATGACATCGAAAATGTATCCAAAACAACGCTTTGTACAATCTGTTATAATTTTTAACGAATAACTGCGACAGTGTCCTACTTTGCATACATTTTTTGGTAGATTTTCTTTGTTCGCCGATTGATTAAAACTTTTTGCACACATCGCCTTCAGAGAAGATGATAATAGGAGAAGCCAGTGAAAGTGAAATTCATGGTATTTGGTAAGGAAGAGAGGAAAGAGCTAATCTCCAACTCGACGGACTTACCGTAATGAGTCATATTGGAACGACTAACTTTTGCTGCGGACCACAGAGAAAGTTGGAAGAAAATAGACAAGGAAATCAACAAAGCATGCGCCATTTTCCTCAGCAGAAAAAAAACTGACTCGATAAGAAGGCCTTCTTTATAAGGCCTTCTTATCTGTTTACAGTGTGTATTTAAGAGTCCGCGGTGAGCATGGTTCCGAGTACTTGTTGAGGGCTGAACGTACCTAACGACATATGCATTTGTTCCTAGCTCCACTACCACCGACTCATTTCAATCGACTTTTGAAGGGTAAATTAATTTAGTTTCTTCTTCAAACACAGCAAAATTATTTTATGTTGACATTACAATTATAATTTATAGAAATAAACTTAATGTATACCACTTTTTTATTGAAAAAAAATTAACATGTTCAATTTGGTTTTGAAACATGTTGAATTTTTTTCAATAAAAAAGTGGAGTAAATAAAGTTTTTTCAAAAAAATATATTGATTATTTTATTTGTATAGGTATATCTACTTTTAAATGAGTATTCCACCACTTAATCAAAAATAGATATATACAAATAAAATAATCAATATTTTTTTTAAATGTCAATCTACAATGTTGCTCAATCAATTGAAAAATATAAATAATTAAATAAAGCTTTTTTTATATAAATTATAAATTAATTTATTGTTAACCGCTCGTTATGTTCGCGTTTAATACTCACAAATTAACCAAGATAGATTTAGTAACATACATACCTACACGATCACGAGTATAAAGTGTATTTTGAAGGCATTTTGATTGTCTGATGTCATTGTCTTTCAATTTCCTCGACAGTTAGTAGCACCACAATTTTCCGACCCCTGCACCAGGCATTCAATTTCCATCGCGTTTGCGCAGGTGTGAACCATTTGAGAGCCGAGATCTGTTGTTAATTGAATGAGTGTCGGCAAAATGGCTTGAAATCGTCCGATGTTAAATTATATGAAGTTGCAATTTCGTAGAGTCAGCCTTTTACAATCAATTTGCCACGTGAATATTTTTACCCTCATACATGTAATTAAATAGCTGTTATAATTAAGTAAAAGCCCCATTATTCACACATACAGCAGCAATTTCCAAACTTTATGTTGTGTTTTTTTAGGTGCCTTTATTTATTTTTCTTTTCTTTATCTTATAAGAATTGGTGAACAATTGTTATGACATAGATGTAATGCTTATAAGATATAATCATGATCATAAAAGATAAACAATAATAAAGAAGGACAAGGATTTCTACATACTGCAATTGACTTTTATAATGGAATATTCAATGGCATAAAGGATAATGTGAATTAAATAATGTGAAACTATTCCATAAACAACTGAAAAGACTCGTGTTGGGGAAGAGATAAACTATTCGATGTGTCGATAGTTGATATGTGTACTTCATTTCGTTTTTTCCCCTACACCAGCATACATTCTCTATCTAAGGACTTCTTTAATTTTTTGATATTGTTTATCGTTACTTAAGTAAAATTTTCTATGTACCTTCCAATAAATTAATTAAAAAGAAACATACAATTTAGGTTTATGATTTTTATAAAAATAGCTTTTAAGTATTTCATATAATCTGTCGACGTTCTTGCATTTTCCAGCCCAGGCACAGAGGGGTCAATGTAACACCGGTTGAACAGTTTTTCAATAAACTTTATGTTACAGCCCATTAAATTTTTTTTTTAATCTCGGCCCACTTCCCGATTTGGAAATCGCTGCTGTACAGTTTGAGAGGCGAGAAATCGTGAAATAAATATGAATTTTAAATTCAAATATCCCACCACCTAGCTGGCATTGTATTTTTAAAGATTACACTTTTAGAGGGTTTTAAAAAGTAAAGGCCACCACTTTAGATGTAAATATTATATTTTCACGGCATCGTAGCTGCGGGAGGCAAATGAATCAGGTTAAATTAATTCAAGTTTTATTAATCACAAAATATCACTGGATACGAATTTGCTTGTTGCAAATTGTGCTTAAATTCACTGTAAATATTTCTAGAATATTTCACACACTAATTCACTAAACTCGTTCTGGAATCTTCGCTGCACATTATCATTCCTGATATCTTCTCTCGTGTATTGATGTACGTTACTTAAATCCCTCAGGTTCACACTAGTAAACTTCTCAATTGCCGGTAGGTACTTTATTGATTTACTATCGCTGGAATCAAACACGCTGTCCAACTGTTTGTCGTTTTGTCTGTGGACTTGTGCTGAAACACATATATGACACACTGAGTTGCTCAGTAGACGGTCTCTTCTTATACAGTGTGTCCGGTAACCGGCGTCGGAGTTGTTGCCGGAGTGTTAATAGCGTAAAATCGTCAAAACATCTCTCATATGTAAAAAAAATATGTTTTTATTTGTAATTTTTTTTTAAACAATTATTTTGGTCTCTTTTTCAGTTTTGGTGTAATAATTAGCATTATATTGATCCTTTATGTTTTATCTTTCAAATGAGACTTCTTTGATATTTATAGGACTTCTACATGGGCAGGTTAGTATTAGTAAATCGACACTTTATTTCGATTTCATAATGGCTGGAGAAAAACGACATAAAGGGGGTGTTTTTTACGCTATTAAAGGATCCGACACCGGTTAAACTCTGTAGGTAATGTCGCTTTCTCGATGTTTCCAGAATCCGGTGGACCCTTTGAGAGATTTCGATAGTACGAAATTCCTTCTGATTCTACCATCTCGTGGCAATTGTGTCCCACCTCAAAAATAGGGCTCTTTTCGGTGTTATATATATATTAAGTATTTAATTTTAAATTTGCATTCACGGAAGTCAACCTTCATGTTGCCACGAGATCCTTAATCAAGAAGAATCACATAATCGAAGTTTTCCTAATAATCTAGAAAATTCTACACATATCTGCAACACAGAAAATATACCCAAAGCCTGTTTAAATAAGACGAGCGACCCCGCGCGGAATAGTTTATTTCCGATCGAGACTATTTATTATTCAAGAAGTTAAACCAGTGAAATCGGCGACTAGAGTGCCACCACTATAACTTGGCGTGCCAGGGAGGGCGCCCCTATCGCGAAACAGAAGTTGCCAGGTTGTAAATTTATTACACAATACATAATGTACTGAATGTCCGGTGACCAGTGTCAGAGCCTTCAATATAAATTTGGTCGGGTAACAGCGCGCTCCGCGGCGGCCGCTCTATATGTCAAACTGTCAGACGGTAATATCGGTCCATTATTTGCTTTTTCAGCTTTGCGAAACTTTAATACTTCATTGGCAATTGTTCTTGCACCACCCCGGACTGTTTTGGTTGTTTTGGATATAATAATTCAGTGTATATTGGTAATCAAGATGTCACAGCTCCCGAGCAAATACAAATTGTACTGAATGACAGGGCGAGGGGTTACCGCCGCCGCCGGGTGCGGGTGGGGCGGGTTTTAGTTCCAATCTTGCCGCACGCCAAGTTATGTTAGGCTGGTAATAGTGCGAATTATAATCGGCCAGATAGCGAACCAGTTCGATAATGTCGTGCAAAAATTGACAAATTTTTTTTTAAATACAGATTTTTTATTTATTTAAGAATTAATTAAGATATATTATAATAGATATAGAGATGCAACTATTTTTTATATGGAAAAGTAGGTATGAAAGTCTTTTTTGGATGTTTACAGGGCTAACAATGTAAAATTCACCAATTCCACCCGTGATAGACCATCACATCTATAATTTTTTTGAAAATTTTATATACTTGTGTGAACCTTGCAGAACCTATTTCATAGATATATTTTTATTACCGCGATACCGGTTAAAAATTTTCATCCCCATACAGTAAAGATTTGAATATATATAAAATATTAATAAATTTCGTTTTGATTTTTGTAAAAATAGTGCCACGCATGATTAAAAAATATAAATTTTATATTGTACATAACCCTGTTTGTTATATTACCCTTTGAGGGTCGGCCGCCACAGTAGTCTGACCCTTTATGGTGTTTGAGCTCTGGATCGGATTATTATTTCTGTATTGTGAGTAGCGTGGTAGGTCGGAAGCTTTTCAACGTTCAACTAACTAGCTGAACTAAACTGAAATTGAAGTTAGCGGTGCATAATATTAAGGGATCTCGTAGCGAAAATACAGAATCACCCATAACGAGGTACCTGTGGCTCAGAATGAGCATTCTCAAAGAACCAGGGGCAGGTGTGGCGATGAGGGAAAATCTCGTTGAAGACTCCATGAATATAACGAACTGCAAAAGTGATGAACGAGATCTGATCGAATATACGCGGAATTTTCATTTTCCCCAAAAAACATTAATTTATTCATTTATTAATAATACACGCCCGGAATCGGGCTTTTACTTAGTATGTTCAAATGGCTTAGCTATCTACGTAATCAGAAGAAAATCACAAAAAATTTAAGAATACAATATAAATGCAATAAGCAATAAATACACAAGAAAATAAAAAACGAAAGAATGTTAGCAAGATATGCGGCCGTATTCTGAAAATAGCAATATTGCTATTTCTGTATCTTGACAGTTATTGTACAACATTGTAATGCCGTCAACGTTGACGTTTTTTTTTAACAAACAACAGGTCATTAATGAATAAAGAAAGTACCTATCACGGGCGAGAATTTTTTCTATGTGCCAATATTGAACGGAATTTTCTAGAAAGCGATCGAAGCAATAAAAACAGCGTGAAAAGATGCGAATTAAGAAACAGCAGGTATAATAATAAGTGTATGGAATATTCTATAAAAATGTAGTAATTTTAAATTTAAGAACAGTGTTCCAGTTTAATCCAGCGACTTTTTCTTAATAAATAAAATTTTAAATTGTTTTAGTATTTTCATTTGCCTCCCAGAGCCACGTTGCGTGACAGTATATAAGTGACGAAAGAGTACCACGTTTTATATATTTACTCAGCATTACAAATATTGCGATTAACGCAATTGAACTCTGAAACTTTATTTTGTTAATGGTATAAACGGAATTGAAAAGTTAAATTTGAAACGCGGATCACATCTGCTAGAGCTCGAATTCATCCGATCTCTCCACCCAATACTAGCGAGTGCACAATATTCAGCGGACTTCTGAAAAAGGTTTCGAATTTTTATAATTTGATTACTTTTTGAAATTTTGGCCCTCCAATTTCATTTTTTCTTTCGTTGGTACTAAACTAATTTAATAATTTTGATTGAAGAGGTGATAGGGTTGATGTTTTTGAAATTCTTTCTTAATTTATAACTGAACTGAAAATAACTCATTTAAACATAGAAAAATTAACAAGTACCGGGAACATTTCAGCTGAAATTCAAATACAGTTCTTAATTTATTTTTTGAAATATTGGGATAGGTACCAATTTTTTTTCTATTAAAAATGTGATAGAGACCTGTAAGGTCTATGGATAACATTTTACATAATAGTTCAATATAATAATAATGACCCAAAGTCATTTGTTATATTTGGCTGAGTTTTAGAATTTTTGTCACTTCTATTTTGAAATTGTTAGTAGTCAATTGTTTGGTCTGTTGTGGTAGGTAGTTGTATAATTTTAATCCGTTACAAATTAGTCGTGAGTGTCCTGTTTTTATTTTGGCATGAGTTATGTGGTATTTTTGAGCCTTCTAGTGTAGTGTTGATGATTTTCGTGTATTTTATGTAATTGAATGTCTTTATCTTGTTTTTCGCCATTTGCTAGCTTGTTAATGAGTTTTAGTGCTTCGATTTTTGTAATGTTTAATCAACGTTTAATGTTTTAACGTTTAATGTTTAAACCATTTCAGTACATGTCAGGTATTCAAATTGTAGACCATTTTCAGAATTTTATTTCCCCAGAAAGGTATCATATATCCTATTCTATTTCTAATGTATGCCTCGTGCATCAGAATTTTTATGGTTTTCGGTCTGACTTCGTGTAATTTGTGGATAATGATAAGTCAGTTTAGTCATAGAGTCAATCAATTTGTCTAAATAAATGGTCCATTTGAGGTGTCTGTCTATAATGAGTCCTAAGTATTTTGTATATTCTAGTTCAGAGAGTATTTCGTTGTGTACTTTATGTACATTTGGCGAGTTTTCCATTTGGCTTCAAAGTTAATGTAATTACATTTTTGAGCATTTAAGATAAGAACATTTATGTTCGTCCACTCCGTTAGTATATCTATGTCCTTTTTAATTAGTCTTGGAGTTTCTATGTTATTATTGTTCTCATAGAATATTCCGAGGTCGTCTGCATACAGTACTATTTTGCCTCGAATATTTAACTCTTTCATTTTACTAATTATTTTTCTCAGTGTATTACAGATTACCCAAATAAATAGAAGTTAACAATGTAAAATTTTGTCCGCAATTTTGCATCACGTATGATACCAATACGTTTGCTTTGCTTAAAATAATTACTTTGTCTTGTAAATTTTGAAAAAAATATAAAAATGTGAAAGGAAAAAAAGGTATTATGTTTAACTAAAATAAGTCGAGCTTTACTACAACAAAACTTTTTTACTTAAAATACTCAATTTGGAAAAAGAATGCGTCATGTTAACAAGGGTATTAAATTATGCAAGGATAAATACTTAAACTGTGGCAGTATAAATGTGACTCTGATGTACAAGGGGAGGGGTGGGAGGGTGGAATGAACTAGTTTAGTTCATCTCTCATATTTTATGTAGAGATGAACTCTTGCTTACATTTTCATTTGTTCAAAAATCCACAACACTTTAAAAGAAAATGATGTGTTTTGAGTATAAAAAAATTCAGGTTTTTCGTAAGCGAAACTATCATTTTTAATATTCTTCAAATCTATAAATTCTCTAAGTAGTGTATTTCGAAGTGCGGAGGAGTGTGTGGCAGTTTGTATAGTGTGCCGTCCAAGAGGTCCTACGAAAGGACTGGTGCGTCTCTATAAACATGCTCGGGAGGACAGACGGTCGCATGATAAATCTATTGCTGTGTATTATAATATTCTTACTGGAATATAGTGTGAACTAACAATGTCAGTGCATTATTGAGATTACTGGACCTTTCCATGGTCAGGAAGAAAGACCACAGTAAACAGCGTGAAAAAACTTTAAAAAAATAGAGTCTCATCATATGAATCTGTTAGAATTCTCAGAATCTCATAGCAGTTCATAATCTTCTACATCAGGTTTTACATCCCATTAATATCATTGATTAACAGTGACATGCAATCAGTATTTTGTAACAAGCTATACTTGACAATAATTGCCACGAAATAATATATCTAAAAATATTCCTATCACAATAATATTATTCAGATATGAATATATGAATGTTTTATTACGCTGACTGCACGCACCGGCAGATTAGTGTGACAGATCTTGCATTGGAATCCGTAACGACAGCTAAAGACGTGAAAGAAACATGGCAGAATGGCTCACAAAACCACATAGAGGAATTCGACAAATTCTTTGTCTTTAAAACAAGTGTTCCGTAACAAAATTTATATCTTTGAAACGAAAAAAAGCAATTTAGAAACAAATAACTTAATGTTTTTATAAAACCCCGAGATATGAGTCAGGCATTTGTTGGACAGCCGCTGTAGCCACAAATCTCGCCGAAAGTGGAGCTTAATGATCTTTGAAATGGCGGAGTTTTACAAAGTGCTTTGGATTTAATAAAACCCTCAGAAATCTTTCGTTTTTACCTCGCTATTCCTCAAATTTACTCGAGTATGATATCCAAACTGTCCCACATATTCTCAAAAATCTGTTTTTTTGCAGTTCTACTATAAAAGATCCACGAATATTTGGTCCAACGACAAAATGTCCACGAAATGCAAACAAGATCCACAGACATAAGATACATCGACATAATGACAACAAAGAATACGTAAATTTTTGGTTTTTAGTCAGTTTCTTTAAATAAATTAAGGAATTGATAACGGTGTCGAAATCATCGAATATACTTTTTCACAAATTCTTAATATGACAAATCAAATCAATATATGATGATAAATTAATATTGCATATATCCTTTCGCGAATTTTACCAAATAACATATAATAGAAAGATATTATACACCCACATTTTCAAAATAAAATATAAAACTTAAACATGTTCCCCAGTTAAAGCTTCGTACATTCTTCGTAATACGATCATCAAAAAACATTTTTTTTAATTCAAAACTAATTTTTTATGCATCGATGCCATAGATATGAGATGTTTTTTGATTATTGTCAGTTGGAAAAATAAATCACAAATTAGTTTTAATTGAAAAATATTGCCTCAAAATATAATCACAAATATTATCACAGATTCACAAAATATATAATCATTAATAATGAACCAATAATTTATTTGGGTGCAAAAATGAAGGAGAAATGGGAGCCATCCTAAAAAGTAAGAGCTCGAATAGAGATGGCAAAAAAGGGTGTTTTTCAGAATGAGACCATTATTTTATTACCATGACCTAAGCCTGCAACTAATAATGCGTATGGTTTGATATTATTTTTTCGGCATTCTCTTAAATAGGATGGAGGCATGGACACTAAATTAAGAATAACCAAGGGTAAGAAAGCTGTAAGTTTGAAGCATTTGAGATATGGTATTGGAGTATTTATCCACGGTATACTGCCCCACTAAGCTAAAAGGCAGTAAATCCATACTTTTTGAAAAATGCTTTTGGATACTTGAGGATGTATTTTACCTTTCTAATAAACTTGTTTGCCGTATTTCTATCAAAATATTAAAATATAAGCATTTTTAATTTTCAGTATATCCATCTTTGGTATGCGACATGTAGCTTGTATGCAGTTTTAAGGCTTAAATTATTTTAAAATATCTCTAATCATAATAAAAGAACTTTTTTTATCTGTATTAATTCAATATCTATTGACTAAGCGAAAAAAAAATATTCACTTGAATGATAGAAAAAGCTCCTTATACTTACTTGATTTACTGTGTAATTTCTTTAATGTGAGACAGTGAGACCAACGAATACCTTCATATTACAAGAACTCAAAAAGAAGGAAAGACTTCAAGTCTGAAATAAATCTTATAATTTTTTAAATATCATGCCAAAAGACAAGATAGGAAGAAGAGGAAGATCCTCAACTTACTGGACCAACTGAGTGGAAAACTGCAGGCACTCCTATGGTGACAGCACTAAGATCTGCCGGTCAAGAAGGAAGGAGGTCATGAAGATCACGATCCTCTGTCATGAGGGACCGAGTGGACGATGAAAATAGTTTTGTGATAAAAATATGCATAAGTCATCTAAAAAATTTTAATGGATACCTTCACCTCTTGTAAAAAATTCCTCTCATGAAATTGGAAAACTTTGTTTTAAAGCATAGTGCGATGTATATTTTGAAAATAATGAGCAATTATACGAATTTCGACAAGCTTTGTCTTTGTACAAGAGTGTGGGAGTATTTTCATAGCGGCAATAACAAAGAAATGGTTGTAAGCTTTTCAGCAACAGAGCGACGGCTAATTTCGTAATGGGGTGCAGATATTCAAGTGGATCGGAGAAGGCTCTGCCGCGCAGGCTAACGGCCAAGGAGGGCTGAAGAATTTCATAAATACATTTAGAAACTTTTATTTCGAGAAGAGATTTGAAATTTTCTTTTTCGGCGTTTGTATTTTCTCACGAAATAGATGTTATATATTATTTTTCACGAAATAGATATTATAAAAGCAAAAGCAGTAATATCTAAAAATATATTTTAAATGCAGTCATCGAAGATTACTGTTCTGATGTATTCTGATGTATCTCCACACGTACAATCCTTTATTCTTTGTTTTACCAAAACCGTCAACCCTTTATAATGGCAATTTACCATCCCCTAAATATCAAAATAACGACTCGTAAAGAAATAAAAATGCAGGTAATTATCATTAAACTGCTGAAAGAAGTATAAACGCGGCATTATTAAAATGTTTAGAAATTTTAATTAAAAAGGGAAGAACAAATGTTGGCGTAATTATTCCGTTTCAAATTTCAGGGCACGTAATATGGGCTCGTTACTCGCTTCCATTGTTGACGATCCGCGCCCATATTTCATCCCTTTTGCCGCGCTGTTTTATTGCAGTCGGCGCCATTTTGCGCCCTTAACGCCCGCCCGCCCGCCGGAAGTTCTAATTAAACCCGCCAGGTGAGCGCCGGCTCCTGTCATGGCGGCGGCGGCGGCCTCGCTTCCGCCCGCACGTGCACTCGGCCCTGCGACCACGTGAGCGAGACGGGGGCGGGCTGCATATAGCTGACTTCAACTCTTTGGCGCTGGAAGCTGGAATAATGAAGGAATTACTGCACTACTGTGTTGTGCCGCGCTTCTTTCAACCGAGGCAATTTCCACGTGAACGCTTTTTGTAAAATCACATAAAATTGACGCCAGATCCATGCGTTTACATATTCAAATGACAAGTCATTTATATAATCAACAAGAATACAAACAAAATGTTATTTATGTTAATATATAACCACTAAAAATTACTTTTTTGTCCACTGGTTTCGAGACATAACCCGTATTTTCGTCAGGACAACTTAACCTTTAGATATGTTACTTTGTGCATGTTAACCTTTAGTTAGAGTAACACGCGTGTGAAGATTATTTTGTGGAGGTGTTGGTATGTAAATTATACTATGGTTGTGGAGTGTAGTGATATTTACATGCTAGTGTAGTTGTTGTCCTGACAAAGAGACGGGTTATTCTTGAAACCGGTAGATGAAAAACTAATTTTTAATGTTATATACTAATACAAATAACATTTTGTTAAAATTTCTCTAATCAAATGTTCATAGTAACCGCAGTATCAATCAATAAAAATATACTTTGTTCACACCACTAATTTTTCAAAAATACCAGCATGTTTCGGGGCCAATGGACCCTTCATCAGGTAAAATGTAGAATTCAAAGTATAGACATTAACAAAATCAAAAATAAATATACGGGAGACGAAAACTATGTTTATGTGTGAATATTACATCTATATAATATAGATATTGATTGAGAACTGTCATTGATGGCTTTTTATGTTTGCTGTAGAAGTATAACTCCTTTTGCGCGTACATAAGTACACGTAATATTTTTATTATTGTTTATGATGCGGTAGATGATAGATTTTTATCCCTTTTTAAAAAATTATTTCATATTAGACTATTCATATAATTTTTTCATTTAATTGATTGAAGTGTTGGTAATGTTTAAAGTTTATTTATTGTCTTTATTCAGCAACTACCGGTTCCTGCACAGGATATGAATGTAAATTGTATTGAATTTCACCCGTTCCTCATTTTGCATAATTACTTTTTAGGACCTTGCGAAAATACATAATCTCTAGGACCCCACAGCTCATCCCCCTAACGTACATTTGTATTACTAGAATTAAGAGGAAAGTACAGTTATCTTATTCCGTTCTAAAAGATGTGTATAACCCTTCCCCTGGACTAAATTTTGCATAAATCGTTATTATTTAGGGCCTTACGAAACACAGAACGTTGCTCTCTTTATACCAAATGAATAGCATCTAAGTCAAGTGATTAAGTTACTCGCCAAATGATGGCGGCTCGAGGTTCGTTTCTGCATACCATTAAATATATTTTTCTATCACAAGTGGTTTGGCTTAAGATATTGACGTCGCTAATCAACTAATTATGGTCCCACTTGATTCTTCATTTGCCAGGGCTTATAACCCTACAAGATAGCTTAAGTGATTACTCTATAGACGTACCACTATAACTTGGCGTGCTAGGGAGGGCGTCCCTGTCGCGTAACAGAAGTTGTCATGGTGTAAATTTATTATACAATACATAATGTACAGAATGTCCGGTGACCGGTATCGTAACCTTTAACAGAAATTTGGTCGGGCAGTACTAAAGAAACCATGCAGTAACAGCGGCCGTTCTATCTGTCAAACTGTCAGACGGTAATATCGGTCCATTATTCGCTTTTTCAGCTTAGCAAAACTTTAATACTTCATTGGCAATTGTTCTTGTACCATCCCGGACTGTTTAAGATGTTTTGGACATAATAATTCAGTGTACATTGGTAATCAAGATGTCACAGCTGCCGACCAAATATAAAATTGAACTGAATGACAGGGCGAGGGGTTACTGCCGGGTGCGGGCGGGGCGGGTTTTAGTTCCAAATTCGCCGCACACCAAGTTACGTTGGGCAAGCAATACACGATGTAACATTCAACAATTCTACCGCAAGAACATCCACACATTATCAAATTTTCGAAAGTTGCGTATACGTTAAAAATCTGAAAATCCTATGCCAGAGACTTCTGTAGTCCTTCTCATTAAATAGTATACCCACATTGATTTTGCAGCTGATAACTCTATATTTACTTACATTTGCGTTTTTAAGTATCTTTTATAATGCCTACAGGCATTTGTTAAGTTGGGTTAATTTTCCCTATAACTCTGTTTTCGAGTCAATAAATTGTTCTTTAAAATATAAAATAAAAAAATTTTGAAGTCTCGTATTCCGTGTACACATCTCATTTTTCTGTTATTATTTTTTTATACTTCAACTTAGTACGGCTAGTTTATTATTAAAAAACACACAAAAGTAGCCACCTTGTACGTATAAAATTGTAGTATTAAAATGTTTCTAAATTAATAATTATCAAATACCAAGCAAGTTTAACAAACAAACGCACAACATAGCACATTAATCTTAAAACAAACAATGTACAAAAGCGTAATCCTTGTAACAGTTACCTTAACATGAGCTTAAAACTAAGCTCGCACGATTTTTGTCCCTTTTCCAACATTCACCTAGTTAGGTCCATTTTATATACTACACTATGCGTATAAAATAACGAGAGACTAACAGAACGTAAGAAACATTAATTTTAATAAATATCAAAGCTATTATATTTTCCACGTTAAAAAAGCAATGGTTGTAAGAGTATACACTGCATTGTGAATTCAAAACATACCGTAAATATACTTATCAATGATTGAAGCGATAGACACAGAGTAATTAGTGCGAATAAAGATACAGTGTAATTTAGTGCGAAATATTCTAGAAATATTTAGTGACTAAATTAAATTAAATTTTAAATTATTTTTAGTGTTTCATTTGCCTCCCACAGTCACGTCCCGTGATAATATTATATACTTGGATCCTAACGGAGAAAGTAAGAGCAGGAATCCAGGCTGCCTAGATGAGTTTTCTAAGGATGGTAGTGGGATTCACACTGGTGGACAGAGAGAGAAGTGCCGACATAAGGCACACACTCATGCAGCCTCTTCTCCTACGTATAGAGAAATCGTAAATGATATAGCTTGGACATGTGCTATGAATGCTAGAGGAACGAGTACAAAATTAAGTATCCTTTTGACAACCTCGGAAGGATGGCGACCGGTTGGTAGCCTCAGATTAAACTGAGAGAAGCAACAAAAAGTGTATGAAAACACAATGAGGTATGACTGGTTAACACATATGAATCCCCGATCCTACTGGGACACGGGGATAAATGATGATGATGATATATTATATGCGGTTAAGCTGAATCATAATTAGTTAAGAGATAAACTTTGATTTAAATGTAAAGTTTTTGTGTGAAACTGTTGTCGATCGCACATATACGAATAGTCACAGTTGCTAATCGAAAACCAATGCACACTTATAGTAACAATTACAATTTATGTCTTCACTAGTGTGAAAAACCCACTCAAAATATCATAAACTCGTAAGGAATTATAATAAATCTAACTTATAAATCTAATCAAGTTTCTCCCACCGTAACAGACTAGGGTTGTTAGTTCTTCATTCTGATTTGCGGCTATTAGTGCTGCTATTTTCACTTCATAACTTCCACATCACCAGATTAACGGCAAAGCCGTGAACTGGACACCCTGAATCACCATTAATTACCATGAAATAAACTCATAATACCATGAGATTATTCTGCTATGATATTGTTATTAAGTCACAGATCACGAATTTATTCGTAGCATTATTCTTAAATTCGCAGTCACTAAATGTTTCTGGAATAATTGACACAAGTTCGAACTATTCCACGTCACTGGTCTTTGGAACACTTTTTACTGAGCTTTTTCTATATATACTCGCAAGTAGGCACTAAGGTACGTCTTCACTGGGCGTATATCACGCTATTTCGCTGTCGTTGTCACTCTATTCTATTTATTATTATTTTTTATTTATTCGTAAATCATACATAGTTTAAAATAAAGTCCCTGGTGAGTGTCTATCCCTCCGTCTGTCTGTCTGTATGACCGCGCTAATCTAAAGAACCACTGAACGGTTTTTACCTTTATGATTGCATTTCTCCAGGAAAATTTTAGTGTATTAAAAATTGCTCTTGTATATTTAAGAGCTAAGCATTAACGGTATAATTAGTGATCAAGTCGGGAAAAAATTTGCCGCTAAAGCACTCTCATGGAAACGCTGCCTAATCCGTTAGAGATACAGAAAATCGTGTAGGAAATAAATTATCTACAAAAAATTCTGTTTGTAGCATATACCTATCTTACACCAACCGTTTTTGTTTATTTAATTTCATCAAAAACTACCCAATTCAATAGAGAAATTAATTTTAGTTTTTAATTGGGGGGTGCGGCCGATTAGATTAGATTGGTATAAGGAGTATACTATATAATATATATATATATATATATTTAATATAGTTTTTTTTAAGTACGATACACATACACATTGTTACATATAATAAGGATTTAGGTTTTAAATTTCTTAAAAGAAATTTAAATTTGTGGTTGTTGTCGGATAATAATTACTTGATCTGGGATTTAGAGATTTCCTTTTTATACTTTTTTATATTTTGATTTTATGAGGTTTGAATATTTATTAATACTGAGCCCCGCTCTATAAAACCCCCGAACTCTCAGAAATAACTCTCATATTCTAAGCGCGCAGTAGCCAATCGTACGATAGGTCGTAAGCTCCATGAAAACCCAAAAACTTCCACATCTACTTTCCCATATAAAAAAAAGATTCGTCTCTGGGATACATATATGGATATATCTCGATTAATAACCTTCTCCTGTTACAAATAATATCCATTATTAGTGATAAAATCTTGTATAGTGTTCTCATAAAAAAAAATTGGATATACTCAAAATATTCTTTTTATACAGGGTTCAGCACGCAGATAAAGAAAAATAATCAATAGCTCCACTGAGTATCTTGTGTAGTACTGCACGATCGAATATTTTCTGTCGGGACTAGTTTAAGCATTTAAAAAAAGTAACATAAAAACCAAGTTTTTATTATACTCCCTTTCTTTGTAAAATATAACAACAATTAAAGACGAATTAAAACATATAACATAACACTAAACTTACGGTTATTTAATGTATTTCTAAAATGTCAGATGTTTTGAGCTTTGATAAGACACTTCATGCTTTGAAGATTAAATACTAAAAACATTTGTCAGTCAATTTAGATTTTTGACATTCGTTGTGAAGTACTTATTATGTATACCGACGGAGTAATTCAAATTTAGAAAATATTCCGCGACGTTATCGGGCCGCCGTTGCTAATCAAACTTTTCTAATGATTCCAATTTGAAAAAACCAATAAAATTTCTAAAAATCCGAAATTATACTATAATTTTTAATTTTTTTAACGAAAAATTGATAGATCTTCTTGATCATCGCCACGAGTCTACTTGTCAAGTTTCAGCTCGATTGGATCACGGGAAAAGGGTCAAAAATCGATCCAAAGTTTTTTTGACGGCAGGCAAGCAAGCAGACGCCACGAGTTAAATATAAAGGGAGTAAAATGTAAGATCTCGAAGATGATTAAAAAATATTAGGAATGATACAAGAGAACTTGGCATTTACAGCTCTTGTAGATAAAATGCAATGGCAAATGGAGAACATGAGAAGGCAAACGTCTCAATGATTCGTAGCCACTTGATGATGATGATTATGAGGGGTTAATTATCGGCGTAACCGACGGTTGAGGCCACATTACAGAGGTCCCCATCACGGTGGGTAACCATTACATTATACCAATTTGAGTGCATTACTATTGACTTGATTATAAACCCACATTAGAACAGCCATAATCTCGATCAGATGTGCGAAGATTTGGGGTCGGTGCCAAATAGCGCGTTCCAAGTTAACAGTATTTGAATTTTATTTATTTAATTTCTATATGATACAAAATACCACAAATGATATAATACACATAAAGAAGTTTTTTTTAAATAAATAGCATAAAATAATAACATAAAGAAAAAGAATACAAATTTAATTTAAAATTAAATAAATAAATATAATGTTAAGAATGTTCTTAGGTTTTCACGGTCACTCAGAATCTTCACGTTTGTGTTTACTGGGGTATTATGCCGTGTTTTTACGACTTTTCGGGCCGACGTTTCGGATCCCACTGCAGGGTCCATCATCAGCCCTGATGATGGACCCTGCAATGGGATCCGAAACGTCGGCCCGAAAGGTCGTAAAAACACGGCATAATACCCCAGTAAACACAAACGTGAAAATATAATGTTAATATTTATAGTAATTTAAAAAATTGAAAAAGAAAAACAAAAGAATGAATGATATAAAATAGAACAAATCGGAACCGTTGTCTAAGTTTTAGTAACAAAGTGAATAATGAAATAAACAAAACTTAAAAACAAACTCAGATAATAAAGGCAAAAGATAAATATAATATTATTATAACATAAATTACAGACTGTTGAAATTATCAGACAGAGATTTAAGTCTGATAAGTGAACCAGAAAAAAAACTGTTATATAACAAAACTTATTTCTCAATCTTTGAAGCGTTCTGATGTGAAATTGTAATGATAATTTTTATTGAAATTATCACAATGAAACGCTATATTTACGTTAGATCTACGACTACTGAAATATTTACTAACAATTTAAATTTAGGTGTTATTTAATTTTTAAACAAAAATTAAGAAACCTTAACTTAAACCTTAAATTAAGAAAACTATTAAGCAATGCATTGTATGTATAATTCAAACAGGATAATATAAAAAAGAATATAAGTGTAGCCAGGAACAAAATAATAATTTTGTGACAAATACTGATATAATAAAAAAGTAGGTATATGGAACTGACTTATCAAGCATGATAATTTAGTTGTCTGTCTGTCTATCTATCTGTCGGTCCTTAACTTCTTGTAACGTCCGTATTTCGAATAACAGCTAAAAAACAAAATTACACGGATGGTAGTAGTGCGCGAACCTGGGACGCGCAAGCGGCAGGCGGCGCCCTACGCACATCTCTACCACCGCGTCTCCGTGAACCGTCAAAAATATATTATAAACATATATTAGGGCTTAGCAAAGACGCGAACTATGTTCCGTGAGAATGTAATCATGGCTACAGTTTTCAATCAGTTACAGTTTTGTGGTCGAAACGGTTACAGTTTTTCAATTACAGTACTTATAACATCGATTAAAAATAAGCTATTTATCTTTCTACTACCTACAATGCACTAGTATATTTTGGCGTTTACAAAATAATATCGATACAGGTTTATTTCCGGCACCGTAACTTGGCAATGACGGAAATAGGCTCACGAGTGAGGAATACGTAATACTGTGTACCCAGTTACAGGCGAAGATGCGTGTATATCATTAGATCATGATAAATGGTTCACGTCTGTCAGCTCGAGTGGGTGTCACATGGTTCAGAACAGGCACAGTCACAATAGAGCCTGTACTGAACGGCGCTGTCTTTGACACGTGGAGGCCTAAGGACTCTGTCACTTTCGTAGACACAAGCACCACTGCGTCGTGCGCCGTAGGCTCGGCCAGAAACAATTTTATTCATAAATTAAACTATCTATGTACAAAAAAATTTAAAACAAATCATTGTGCTAGTTTAACTGGGGTGGCGAATGGTATCCACCGCTTACCCAAAACCGTTCTAGGAGCAAAAGCTTCCATATCAGTCCTACTCAATCGTCTCCAGGTTTACATTTTTTTCAGATAACAAGCAGTGTCGTGCCGCTCCGCACCGTTGCGAAACAGCATGGCCGCTAGATCAAAGGCACCTTGAGATACGTCTTTATTAGTAATAAACATAAGATATAACTGCGGTGTTTGGGCAATTGTCTTTGGTAGTCTCTGGTTTTGAGCTATTTAGATATCTATGGACTTTTAATTTTCTGCGTATTACCGCGTTACATTTTACCGTTACCGCGTTACCATTTTTTTTCTATAGTCACACCGGAATGGACGAATAATATCAGGAAACTTGACAAAAACTAACTAACTAACCATTTCTCTGCGGGGATAGGTAAAGGGCTTTCAGTCCTTCCTTAATATCGGCTCATTTTATTAGTAGGCACCTAAACTTTTGGATCTTCGTGCTGCTGTCCAGTCCACTGTGAGTTTCTTTGCTGATGACACAAAATATTTCGGTAACCCCCTTACTGACCATGAGGTGTTACAGAGAGACTTAAATCAATTATCGGAGTGAACAAAGCAGTGGCTCATATGTCTTAATGTTGACAAATGTTGTGTTCTCCATGTCGGCAAGAATAACCCAAATATTGAGTATACCTTAAACGAAAGCCTGATTAAGTCAGTGGTCTCGCAGAAGGATCTGGGTGTTACTATTACCAAGGACTTTAAATGGTGTGAGCACATAGCGAGTGTGGTTAAGAAGGCTAACTCTATTTTGTATTTAGTGAGAAGATCATTCCAACATCTGACAGTACCACTATTCACAACTATTTATAAGACATGTGAGGCCTCTCCTCGAATATGCCTCTCAGATCTGGAATCCATATTTTGTTAAAGATATAGTTTTACTGGAAAATGTTCAGAGACGAGCCACAAAATTGCCCTTGGGTCTTAAAAACCTGGAATATGCGGAAAGGCTGAGAGTATTGAAACTGCCCACTCTTCAGGAGCGACGAGCAAGAGGTGACCTCATCGAGACATTCAAGATTCTATCGGGCTACTACAATATTCCTAATATGAAAGATATGTTTGCATTTAACACTAATGTGGGCCTTCGAGGACATCATCTGAAGTTGAACAAGTCTCGGTTCTCGTGTAACCCAAGAAAGCATGCATCAAGCAATAGAGTGGTCAATATGTGGAACAGTTTGCCCGAGGATGTTGTGTCTGCAGCCAGTGTCAACCAATTTAAGAATAGGCTGGATATTCAAATGAGAGACAGTGATATGGGCCTATCAGCTTAAGCTGCCTGCCCATTATCAATAATAATAATAATAATAATAAACAATTCAATATTTTTATTTCCACCCTATTCCTACTTTTAATGTTTTCTTCTACAATTGAATGAAGTCATATTATTTATATTTTTTATCCAATGCGGGAACTTTGTGATCAGGCATTTTAAGAAAATTTTAGTTGTGTTAGTATATAACCACTTACTGATATTTTTTGTCTACCGGTTTCGAGACATACTCGTCTCTTCTTTAGGACAACCACTACACCAGCTGTAAATAACACTACGTACCACAAATATAGTACTATTCACACACTAACACCACCACATTCGTGTTAATCTAACCGAAGGCTTACATGCACTAAGGTGCCTACCTAAAAGAGATGGGTGTGAAATAGTAAGAGGGGATGGGGTTTACAGGGAGTGCTGACAAGTCTAGTATTTTTTTAAAAATATAATCAGTTTAATATTTCATCTCGCGCTGGTAGATTATGATCCTCCAGAACTCGAGAAGTAAAATATGATTTACATTGTGTCAGATTATTAAAAATATTTCATTGTATTAAAATTCAAAAATAAAAATTAAATAAACCTACATTTTCATACCACTTATAACTATATATTTATCAAAGAGTTTTGGTTGGTCTCAAGCTTCATCAGGACAATAGAATATAGACCAATCTAAGTACAGACATTTACATAGGGAAAGAAAATCAGCGAGGGAGAGAATGTCAACTAGGTGTAGGAGAGGAAGGGGGAGGGATTAAGCGAAAAGAGAGGGAACACCTTTATTAATTATACTACTAGATAAATTTATTTGTTTATTTATTATTTGACTATTATTATGGATAACTTTATTAATTCGTAATGCTTCCGGATTGTAAGTCGCAAACCTATTCTGTTTTTGTGTAAAATTTGTGGCCCTGTATTATTATCAAATGTTGTACTGACTTACTGACGCTTAGTTGGATAAGTATACAACGAAACGTCGAGATTCGCTTCTCGGTAATACATACGGTGTGTACAAAATATCCGAAATTACAGTTAAATATTATCAAATGTGTTATCAAAATTAATTAGATGTTCGATAAAATCAGAATATATAGTAATAAGTGGTTAAAAACTAAATTTTTATTTTTAAATTTAATATAATGACAAGCCACAAAGTGTATTCATGCTTTGAAAATATTTATGTTGTTATCTTTACGTGAAATTTAAAAAATAATCATTTTTCACTACAATTTTCAATAAAATCAGAATTTCTCATCGACAGGTGAAGATAAACTGACAACGACAGTGAAAATTTTAACAATGATTGTGTTCAAATTAAAATAATTTACTTAAAAATAAACATGGGTTAGGTACTGAAAAAATTACCGGTGTAAGGGTGGATGTGGTTGTAACATGAATATTGAGAGAAGAGGTGAAGAGTTAATGAAGAGTAAGAATCATGATGATAGGTTATAACATATTTTTAATAATCTATATCATTATGATTCTCTACAATGTAAACACCAATTCCATGAATAATACAACATTGTGTCAACAACAAAAAAAAAAAAACAAAAAACCACCCACGTTAGCATAAGAAACAAGTTGTGTATCTTAAACATATATTTATACAACTTCCAAAAAATTGATAGATTTTGTAGTATATCATGGACGGAAATGGTAAACGTTACAAATGTAAAGTGATATCTCAAGCTAGCTATACGATAGGTCGTAAACTCTATGCACACCCAAAAGTGCATAGGGTTTACGTGCACTTCCATATTTACTTTCCCATATAAACATATAGCTTCGTCTATATGAGATATCTATAATATATCTTGATTAATGATCCAGTATCGTGGTCTTGAGAAATTTTGACATACTCTAAATTTACTTAAAAAGATTAAGTCCTCAATTGTTCCTTAATTTAACCACGTGAAGCTCTATCTATGGTAATAAACAAAAGATTCATAAAAAATTTTCCTCCATATTCGTATCCGTCAAGTAAACAAGACTTTGGGTTGTAAAAGACCTTGAAGGCGAGGCAAAGAAAATGGATGCGATGCATGAAGAAAGCTCTGAGGTAACTATGAGGAGATAACCAAACCCGAAACTTGTGGAGGTGCAAATCTAGAACCAATTGTTCACTCCAGGAAGCGGTCGTAAATGATGCAAGTCAAAGCATACTGATACCTTGGGCTGTGCTGTCGTCAGTATCATAACGGCTACAGCTCTTCTGCCAAAATCATAACGGAAGAGAATTATAAATAAGATCCTACAAATGTGTAGTGGAGTAACTTGTTAAGTGTAGTGATAATGACGCTCGCCTAGTGATCTGGTGGTTGGGGGTTCGAGCCCCATTCCAGGACACCAGCAAGTTAGTCCTATTTTCATAGCTCAAGTGTATTTGATAATAGTAAGAATATTGATGTGACACGTATTGCGTTTTCGCATGTCTACTTTAAAAAAATCATGTACTCCGATCACAGAATATGAAAAATGGATAAAGGCGAACTAAATAAGTTGTTTAGTAGAAGGGAATGAGTCACAGGGAAATAATAGCTAGACATATTTTCATTGTCTCTACAAAATATCTACAAAAAATAAATTTTATTAGAGAGTTTTCCAAAATAAAGCCACATTTTCTACACTAGACGCTAAAAATATTCTTAGTTTTTCACGGCCTTTCAGAGACTTCTACGTGAAGGTTTCTAGGATATACGCATTTGACCTCTCCGTGTGTATTTGACCTCTCTGGCTGACATTTCGGGTCCCACTGCAGGATCCATCATTAGGACTGATTTGATAAAGAGACCTGATGATGGACCTTGCAATGGTATCCGAAACATCGGCCAGAGAGGTCAGATATAAGCGGCAGAATATCTCAGAAAACTACACACAGGATACACAAGACGTATTTAAAAAAAAAAGTAAATAGTTATTTGCCAAGACATTTTGTTTTTTAAGAGAGTTGAATTCGATCTTTTCATATTTAATTTAAAATTTACAAACTCGTAATAATTTTATTAAACATAGTGAATATATTGGCAACCAAACGTGATACAACATTGTGTAAAAAGAATTTAGTTAAAGTTTATGTGTATTTTTTGTCTGTGATTCGGATAAATTTGTTAAATTATTGAACATTTAAGAATTCGTTTGAACATTTTTACGCAACTATTATTACGTCTATTATAGATCAACATATTATCTTGAAATTTTTCGTTGTATTGTGCGATCAAAAAATTTACACAATATAAATTTACACAAATGGCTATTGTAAAAATGCACAAAAGATATGTTTTACATTTTTTGAATAATATTTTCCATATTGTGTAAAAACGTGAATAATGCCTTTGGTAGTATAAAAGGGATTATCTGTCCGTCCATTTATCAAACGATTGGCAGCTTTGGAAACATCTGTCTACAGGAAAATTATGCTCAAAGTATAGCCACAGCAGCTGCGGAGTTAACGTCAGTAATTTGTGTATTTTTTTGGAGAATTTGTAGGTAACGGAAAATTTTTTCAAGACAGCTTTTCTTGGAACAACTTTTCATATTTGCTATTAAATTTATAAATGCGTTAGTTTCTCATTGGCCTGTAAGAAATAAAACAAAAAACAACTAAGTACTTAATCTATTCTTCGCTTTTAAACTGTGGTTTTGGAGGCGAATACCTCAATTTTTGATTGCTAAAGACAGACATTACCACACAGTTTTTTAATTAATCAGGGGATATAATATATAAAATGTTTTTTTTTAATTTATGGAGGTAGGTAGGTTACTTTGTTGACAAACATAAGCATTTCATTAGGTTTTTAGCAGCGAAAAACAATCGTGACCCACATAACTCTTTCAGAAAAAAGATATACCTACCAATTACACTTGTACTGTACATATGGATATATGTTTAAATGAAGAAAAAACTTACGTACTAGCATTAACATATAAACAACAAATAAAAAAAATAACTCAAATCTATGACTAAAAACTATGGCAGATCGTTAAGATTTTGCAGATACACGAGAAAAAAATTTTATGCTATGCTGATAAATGTACCTATCTACTAAATAGTAAAAAATAAATTTTCGGCCAAAAAATTTTTACTCCACTCTCCAAACAAAAGGTGGGCGCTCGCGATATTGATATAGATTACAGAATTCTGTTTTTGATAGAGGGAAAGCGGCCAAAATTTTTTTTTGCCCGAAAATTTAAGTTTCACTTTTTAGTAATTTCTTTTAGCAGACAGACAGTGAAATTATTATATTTAAATGTGCCTTCAATATACAAAAGTAACAATTTCTCAACAAAATAAATTTAACTTCAAATATATGGATTACCTTACGCGTGATATAGACATTATCTATAAAATATATTATCGCAATGTTCATTTTCTACGAATTTTAGTACTTACTTACCATGACGCCGTTTCCCCGTGGGGGTAGGCAGAGAGGGTAGAGTATCTTATTATTTGAGTTCTACTAGTTTGCGTAAGGCCTAATTTAAAAATAACAGCTGTTTTGGCGGCTCACGCTATTTTCAAAGTGTATTTAAACCACGTACAATTGACTTATCTAAATGATTTTAGCTACCCATCCCTTTATGGGTAATTAGATGGTTTCGGTGTAGCCGAAATATATATATATATATAACCTCACAATTCTCATGCTTCGACTAAAATTACATGAAATAAGTAACAGTGCTGTATTTAAAGCATGTAGAAAAAAGATTATTTCATATGTACATATTTATTCATTCTCTCATAGCGTCTTGATGTAAAATTATGGCAAAATTATCATCGTCACGTTGGACCATAGAAAAGAGAAATATTGTTGGACTATTTATATTTGACGTTTGACGGACAACCATTATGTACTTCTTTCTCCCTCTGACCACACCACCGACGTATACCTACGTCTCGTTTATTTTTTATCTCTATTTTCGTCTATTAAATGTTGGGATAAAGAACTAACATCTAAATATTGCTATTTTAAGAATAACACAGACTGACTGGTGCTAAGCACAGACAGCTCATGAGTTGAGTGTCAGACTATGAAATTAACGAGTTGTCACTTTATAGTCTGGCAAATCGTAAAAAATATACTTGGAAAAGTGATTACTTGAAAAAACCTTCTACTCATAGACACTTTCTAATGTTTGCAGAGTTATCTAATGAAAATTTTCAATATTCCTATCACTTAGACAGATCTCAATTTGAATACGTTCACAACTTAAGACGTCAATAAATTCACAAGGATGGATGCAACTGTCTACAAACTATTGCGACTTAAGAAAAATCCTAAGGTGTCTTTTTTGAGTAGTCTGGATGACTTGTATCGTATAAACAAGGTTCACTTCGCACTAATTCAGTAATCTTTTCCGTCATTTCTGCTGCTTATTTTAAAAAAACACACCTACACACCCAAGTGCCGAGCAGAAATCTGTGCGGTCACTACAACGCGCTACAGAGCAGACATACGCATGTTTGTGCTTCATACACCTGCGCCATAGCGTACGCATTTCCATACTTGTTCATAGTTTAAAAAATATTAAGGTGCGCCTAAAAGTGTTATTTTGTACTGAACATTACCTTTACCTTCAAATCATCAAAGTATTGACTCTGAATTCGGGCCTTATCATTTTAATTTTAGCGTTTATGAACATAATAGCCATGTTTGCTGGTGGCTGTTGATGGCTGCTGGTGGTGTTATTAAATGTTATTTTAAGATCAAATGTCAATTTTCTCAATTAATGTAGAATAGTTTCATAAAAAATAAACGTGGAGTTTTACAAACTAAACAAAAAATCAATAATATGGTAGTATAGAACCACTTATTGAAATTTTTAATCCACCGGTTTCGAGACGCACCCACCTCTTTGTCAGGACAACTACAACCAGCCGGTATAGTGGTTGTCCTGATGAAAAGACGGGTACGCCTCGAAACCGGTAAACTAAAAAATCTATGTGAGTACTTATATACCAACATAACATTTCTTTAAAATGCCTGACCATAGAGTTAATACATTAAATGTTAAAAATATTAATAATAAAATAATCAATAAATACTCAATATTCATGTTAAATCCACATTGTGACAACATTTGAAAATTTTGCCGAAAAATTGACATTGTTGAAATGAATATGATCAATTATTTTCCAAGGCCCTAAAATTTTCTTTACAGCAAGCGGCGGTTAAAAATTACCCGAAAACAAATTACCTCGACAACGGGGGTCAACTTTATAACAGTTTCCTGTTTGATCTTTCGTCCGCGATAAATCCGTTAAGACCCTCCCCTAAACCTCTGATATTTCCTCATATAGGAAGGGTTGGAACAAAATGGCGTCCCCTTTTACCTAACTGATATTAAGTAAAGAACTGCTGCCAGAACAGATTGCCCCAATCTGTGTCTTGTACCAAAGTGTCAAGATTTATCTTTTTGTGCGTTCTTCTTTGCAAATTCGTTCTCCCCCCGCTCTGATCCTGACGTGATCATCGCGAAACCTTCATGGCTGGAAACACAACCTTAAATGCGAGAAGAAACAAATTGAATGTGATTTTTATACCATAAGCAATGTAAAACGTCGTCAGTGTACTGTAAAGAGAGAAACAATGGTCTGAAAATAAAGGTAAATCAATTTCGGAAAAAAATTCTAGATACCGCCGCGTTGGCGTCTTCGATCGCGAAGCCGTAAAGATTTTTTTTTAAATAAAATTAAATTGAATTAAGTAAATCGCTTGTGGTACATGGGAGGTACCGAAATTCATAAAATATTGCCATCATCAAAAGAGATCGCGAATTCTCGACTTTTTAAGTTTCTAGAGATTGAGAAATCTGTTTTTTTAGCAATTTCGGGAATCACGAAACTCAGAGAATTGAATATTATAAATAACAAGGTTCTTTTAAACAAATAGTTTTCTTTTCGATTTGTTTTCATATTAGTACTGATAGGTATTTATTTTTTCCCATCTCTAAAATCTGTTAAAAGCCGAAATAACCGTAGAACTTGTATGAGAAGATGTGTGAATGTGGCCGAAGTAAAAGTGGTGTGCCAGGATAGAAGAGTGTGGCGTTCAATCCTTTCTGCCCACCCCTGCGGAGAAACGGCGTGATGGTTAGTTAGTTAGTTTAACTGTCTCTTCTTCGATTTTTGATTTTTAATTTGTTAACATACATTGTATCCTGACAAAGGAAACATTGACCCTGAAACGTGTTGATATTTTCGATATAGGTACTACCACTTACTGAGTTTTTTGATCCACCGGTTTCGAGACGTACCCATCTCTTTGTCAGGACAACCACAACCAGTTGCTATGGTGAAGAGACGGGTACGACTCGAAACCGGTAGACTAAAAAATTTCAGTAAGTCCTTATATTATACTAACATAACTCATTTCGTTAAAATGCCTGACCATAAAGTTAATACTTTAAATGTTAAAAATATTAAAAATAAAATAATCAATAAATACCTTTTTATTAATTAAGTAAACATATTACCTTTTTATTATTTATATGAATGAAGTCACCCACAAAATCAATTTTCCCTTTTTGAAGAAGTTAGAAAATTTTATTTGATAATCTCGAAATAATCTTAAATATTTAAAAAATATTAGGAATATAAATATAATGTTAATACTGTATTAATACGAGACTTTTTAAAAATTTTATTAATTGGTTCACAAAAAACACAAACGGCAAAAAATAATACTTTAATAACAAATACCAAGGTATTATCGCAGAGGTAGGTGGAAAGGATAGAGCGCCATATTCTTCTCTTTTGCACACAACTTTACTTCGGCTATATTCGTACTTCTTTTCATGCGTGCTCTACAGTTGTTGCAGCTTTTAACAGAGCAATCCTCCAAAGTTAGTAGTATCTGATCGTATGCTAATTAGCGAACGCCCTCTATTCCTGCTACGTCCAACACCCGCCTCATTTATTTTCTTATCCATTATTTTCTCTCTCATGCAATTAATTAACAGCAAGAAATAAAAATTATAATTATTTTGAAGAAAAGAATAATATAAGTCTTAATAATATAAGTCCTGTTGGTACGCGAAATTTTTTGTTTGGTATACAATCATTGTTTGGCAAACGACTCCAACAATTTCAAAACAAGCAATAATAGAATTAAGATAAATTATAGAAGTCTCACAAAGACGAAGTTATTAACATGAGAAATATGAATGGGAATCTTACATACGGTAGCCCAGGGATTACAACCTGTATGAGCTGGCTTAAGTGAAAATTCTACACAATGCAACGTTCACAAATTCCATCGTAAGAACATCCACACATTGTCAATTTTTTTAAAGTTATATGTTCCGAGAATCTTTCGTTTATCTCAATGGACTGTGGTAGAGACATCCGTAGTATTTTATTATGAACTAGTATTGACAGATTTGGCAGCTGGTAATGGTACTTCTATATTTTTTGATTCTTCAAGACGGTGTTACTTTTTCAATCCTATAAATAAACAAGACGTGTTCTTTTTACAAAATACATTTTTTTATTTTTTTTATTTAATAGATAAATACTATGATTTTTTTCTTACAACAATGGTAACTAATAGATATTAATTATCAAATTATTATACAGGGTTATTTGTAAAACATTAATAACCTCGCAGGACTATATTTCTGCCTTGATTATGAGTCGAAAATGTTCAAGCTATTATGACCTAATACCAATAGTTAAGGAGATATGCGACATCAAAGTTTGCATTTTTTTTTCAATATTTCTGACTTATTTTTTATACAACGTTGGAATATCATTACAGTTACTTATATCGAATATGAAAAAATTCATTCCCTTTAATACAAGTCAAATAAAAATTAAAAACTTTCGAATTCCAATTGGAAAACATTCCAGTTGGAATTTTTTCAGGGTTTTTATCATTTTATTTAACTTGTATTGAAACGAATGAATTTTTCGTTATCGATATGAGTTACTGTAATGATAGTCCAACGTTTTAAAAAAAAATAAGTCAGAAATATTGAAAAAAAATACAAAACTTTGATGTCGCATATCTCCATAACTATTGATATTAGGTCATAATAGCTTGAACATTTTCGACTCATAATCAAGGCAGTAATATAGTCCTGTAAGGTTATTAATGTTTTACAAATAACCCTGTACAACAAATAACAAATAACGAAAAAGAATCAAGGTTCTTGTGTGTGGTGTGAGGTATAAGATATGTAATAATTTAACATATTTAAAAAAAATTATTCCAAGCGAATTTCTTAAGTAAAAATGTTGTCTTGTAATGGAGTGCAACTTATGTATAAGACATTATACTTTTTAAAAGAAATCAGTTTTGATTTTTTCGGAATTATTTCAAATTTTACAAGCTCGTACTAATTTTTTTAAACAAGGAACGTATTGGCAAATTGTGGACAGTAAATCGAATTTAATTATTTTGTTGGTCTATAGTCAAAATCTATTTACAAATTGAGTTTACCGAAATGTTTAGTAATTTCGAATCACAAGTTAAAAATGGAAAGAATTTTTTTGTACATTATTTTCTGGCTAAATATTTTTATTTCACTAAAATAAATACTGTGTAATATTTATTCCATTATTATACCGCTGAATAAAGAATACAAGATGTTTAAATAAAAGGAAAAAAAATGTTCGAAACAAAAATATTTTGACAGAACAAGGGTTGTCTAGAATATCAAGAGTATTTTTAATACCGCACAAAGAATATGATACTTTGTGATAACAAACGGGAAAAATATATATTTAAATAAAAACGAAATTATTTGTATATTGGAAAAACAAGAAGATTATAAGCTGAATGTAAGACAGACAATGTAAAATATTTAATAGTGTAGCAAAAAAGGTGTGTTTTTTTTTTGTAAAAAAAATTAGTTGGAAATCTTCATCTATACTAGTATACTAATACTAATTTATGTATATAAAGAGATAAAGTTTGTAAGCTTGGACGTAGGAGATAGTCTCCGAAACTACTTATCAGATTTCACAAATTCTTTCACCAATATTTAGAATAAACTTTCAGAGTAGACATAGGCTCTATATAAATCCCATTAAAATAAAGGTCTTTTCGTGGTGACCTATTTTATAACTAAAGTCGAAGAAAAAATAGTCGAACTATTAGTTTTTTATGAACGCTGCCTTAACGGTAAGAGATATTTAAATACTTTCTATGGAGAAGTTGTAGAACTCAAAAAGTTCTATAAAGGAAACATCCACGACATACATGTCAAGGTTAATACACAAATTAATAAAATATAATAAAAAAATAAAAAATAAAAAAAAAAAAAATTACATTTTCGCGTGCGAAGCCGCACGGGTGAGCTAGTTTGACTATAACAATCATAGTTAATGTAAAATTTGATGTTGAGAATATTTTTTAAATATCGCTACGTCAATACGTTGAAAGGAGATATTTTAGTACGACAATTTCAATGCAAAATATCATATGTGTGGTATAAATTCACAAATATTCAAACGGTCAAACTCCTTTATTGTTCTCTTGGTAGAAGTCAAATCGAATACAACTCATCTATCTGGTGTCCCTATTACAATGCTCATGTTCATACAATAGAAAGAATTCAACATAAATTTTTACGCTACATAAATTTCCGTCTCCATAACCCAATAGAAAATCTTAACTATACAAACTTATTATATTTTACCGGTTTATTGCCACTATCGGACAGGAGAGTTTTATCCGATCTGATTTTATTATATAAAATTGTAAACTCGCATTACCACAGCCCTGAAATTTTGTCCTTAATAATGTTCCATGTACCCAGTCGAACTACTCGAGTGCCGACGCCTTTTTACTGTGACAATACTAGAACAAATGCTCACTACAACTCGCTAGTACCTAGAATACACATGTTAGGTAACAATTATACAAACATAGCGGACGTGTTTGGTTCTGGCCTGTCACAGTATAGGGGCGCGATACTGAGAGCGCTTCATTCCGCCATAATGTAAATTATATACACTTTCTTTTTTTTGTTTTTCTCTCTGTTTATATTATTTTTGCAAATAACTGTTATATACCTACATATGTAAAAGCCTATTTAGGCGTAAATGAATGAATAAATAAATAAATAAATAAATAAAAGCAATGGCAGTAACATCCAAAAGAATTTAATGCAGTCATCGAGGGTTACTTACTAATTTATTGTGTATTAATTTTGTTTTAGATATTGCTGCCTTTGATTATATATCTCATATATTAACCTGCTTTTACCCAGGTTGTCTAGGTAAATAGATAAAGTAATGTTATCTAGGTAATGAATAGCTGTATAAATAGTATAAGTAAAAATAAATACTTTAAACTCACTACAAATAAAAAAAATAAAAAAATGTATTTTTTCTGAGCAGCACGCGCAAAAGGTA
The DNA here is from genome assembly GCA_016648135.1 of Agrypnia vestita. Lineage (NCBI taxonomy): Eukaryota > Metazoa > Arthropoda > Insecta > Trichoptera > Phryganeidae > Agrypnia > Agrypnia vestita. Next base: position 89,846 of record JADDOH010010646.1, read on the forward strand.
ACGTCAAAGATGCGAATTGGCGCTCTTAGTCAACTTCGGAACACGGTGACCTGTAAATCGTAAATCTGATCGATAAAAAACAAGTATTACACCTGTTATAGCTAACACGCATGCAAGACAAAACGAGAAACAAGGTTTATAAGGTTTGAGTAAAAAGTTGTGACAACAAATTCAAATAACGAAAAGGTAAAATCAGAAATCCACAAAAGTGGTGTCGTGGCTAAATGTTATCGAGACAAATCAAAAGCCTAAAGACAAAAGAGCGCTCGGCCATGGCAAATCATACTTATACACTAACACTGTGAACAATGTGAACTGTGTGTCCATATACAGAATACTGTCACGAGATTATAAAATCTATCTACAAGATTTTGGAATAAACTAGAAATAATTAGAAAACGCGAACATATGCACAAATCTTCCAGAAGTCCAGGACCTTGTATAAATGGGCGGAGCATGCAGGCAAGTCATTTGTTATTTTGACTGAAACGAAACCACAGTGGCGAAGCCACAGAAAGTGCGAAACAAAAAACGAGCAATACCGCAGACTAACGGTGCGAGTGGAGTACCTACGTGGAGAAGTTTCTAGTGCGAACCTGAGCAATAAAAATGAAGAACGTCAGTATACGAGAGAGGCAAGTGGAATGCTGCCGAGACATATTCTAGCGAATTAATTAATGCGAATAACAAAATAAGGAAAAATAAACTTTTTTAGATTTCTTTCAATTAACTTCATCTCCCAGCACTGCAACCCGTGATTAATGTATAATTTATTTATTTCAAATAGGATATAAAGTGACCTGGTCAATTAAGACACATGGGATTTTAGAGAGGAAAATTGTCAATTTTCTCCTAAAACCTTTTAAAACATGTGTGGATATTTTGAATTCAAATCGACGTTTGCTATCAGTGTGACGTGCTTGCGATGGGGATGGAAGCACGCGCCCTGATCGATCGAGTCTTCAACCCCTGTATCGGTGGCTGTAAAGTTAGTTCAGCAAGATTAATTGTATCAGAGATAGAGTCAGAGGTTTGGATCGGATAAAACTTGCAAGGGATGATTTCGCAGGTATTAATATTGAAATGATATGCTACGATAGCAAAAATGAACTCATGTCTGACTTATTTTCTATTTTTATGCAGGGGTGAATAAATATTGCCATATTTTTCATCAATCCAAAGGTTCACTTTTCGACATTTGCAAAAAATTTTTTTTCCTAGAGAAATAATATCGCATGAATGTGTTGTAGACTACTGAATCAATTGTATTAATTAATTTGAAATATTAAGAAATTTTTAAAACTTATTTTTAATATTCAATACAAACACATATTTGTTACTGTTACCATTAATGCCAAATGTTATAAGGGATTAACCCATCTTGGGAGATTAAAATGTATGTAGGAATTGGGTATTTTTTTTACAAAGTGTGCAAACGTGCACGGCACGTCGCGTTGGCGGAACAAAAGAATGAAATCAAGATAGGAGTCTAAAGAGGAAAATGCAAGGACATATCTCCAACTTCCGTATTTCCTTCTCTTCGCGACTTTCGGGCTGTTCGCTGGGAGAAACATCTCTACTCTTGCTTTTTATTTTAATAGTTGATCTCTCTGCATCTAGTTCACTTACGAAAATACGCGGAATTTTACGGGATGTTTTTTAGATAATTTCGAGTCCATCGAAAACGATTTGCTTCGCACGGCGAAACGTCAAAATCGTAACTTACTGTAGAGGGGCAATAGGTGTCGCATGAATACGACGACGGATGGTCAAAAAGAAGTCCTGTATTTAAGGTAGATAAGGATTTATATAAGAACAAGGTATACTGGGAATAGAAATGGAAATGTTAGATCAGGACAAGTAAAGAAATGTCATGCGCACAACACAAAGAGTTGATTATTTTTTTTATCATTACATACTGAACTATGGTATTCTAAAGTACATATTAAACTATTGTTTTACTGTAAAATTTTTGAAAAAAAAAACAATGGCAGCATCATGACTATTTCCATGGAGCTCCTCCTCAGTGATTGCCATGCAATTTTGTTGAGTGCACGTTTGTTCGAGACAAAAAAGACCATTTACTTATAAATAAATTAAATATCTTCAATGTAGCATTTTATTTCAATAAACTTATTAAAAATATATAGTTTTCTATGTACCTTAATAAAAAATAATTCATCACGTTCTTGCGAAAAATGACCGCAAAATATACGCAAATTTAATCAAAATAACGATTTATTATCTGGTAATTAATTATTATAATATATTGACAAGTCACTTAACAAAAAATAAATTTAACACCAGTCTTGCATACACACTACTTCGCAATTCATCACTCGTCTATTATCACTGGGTAACACTTTCGATAAATTTTTGTTCAATTATCGCACAAAAGTAAGCACTCCATCTGTGGCATGTCACTTGGTTTACGATGCACGATAATAATTCTGTTCGCCACGGTTCGTCGCTAATATCGCATCTGTAGAAACGTCAGAAAAATATCGACACGCCGGCGCCGTGGGCTGAATCCGCTATTTAGACGCAATTTTATTTATATTGTTTAGGAGAAGTTTACCCTCGCTCCTACGCTGTTCCAGGCGACTCTCGAATGTTGTTGATAATCCTAGAGTGCTGTAGAGTGTTCTAGAGCATTTTATAATTTTGCTCCAAAGTAATATATTACAAGGGATTCCGGCAGTGAACAATTCTATTTTCTTAAATACACAAATAAATAATCAAAATAAAATTAAAGAAAAAATTTAAAACTATTCTTTTAACGTTTCAAGTCGTTGATTATTAAAAAGAGTTCAGAAAAATGACGTCCCAGGACGTATTTTAAATACCAGTTTTCGTATTATTATTATAAAATAATATGTACTTACACAAACTACGCTTACATACACATGTGCGTAGGTATAATGTCAATAAACTGTAGCCTAGTGGAGAGTTTGAATATTATTTGAAGGTTATACGATATCTTCTGCCTTAGGGTTGGTTTTCGCCGAAAAGGGAGAAATATATTCTTCCCCCGGATCGTGCGAATGTTGAAAAGAAGTTGTTCTTTCATGAGGGTTGTCAAAGCGACATTTTCTTTTGTAGATATTTCGTTTAGCCGAAAAAATACTTAATGAGGAAAGTTCTGATAGACAAAGCAACGACAGCTATATTATATATACACTCAGATAACAATACATTGCCTGGTCATTCTTTTACAATAAGTTTGATTTTTTTAAATGAAGCAATTTCGTAAAATTTACGCCTATAGCGAATTTATTTTTTGGTGTATTTGCTAGAAAAATATTGTGGTCAGTAATTTTCTATCAAATTAATTACTTGGGTTTTTTATGAAAACCATACTGTGTATCTATGATTAACGTTTCTTTTTAGTTTTTAGGGCTATAATGTTGCTTCTTTTATCATGGCATAAAAATCGACCTAAAATAAAATAATTATGTTTTGCTTACATGAATAAAATTACAAAAAATATATTTTTTCAATTATTGTAGCAATATATTGCGTACATATAAAAAACTAGTAGAAATTGTTCATTGAAAGACCAATAGTATTATTATTATGTATATTAAATAAAAAAAATATGGTTAGTTTTAACAATTTTTATTTTTATTTATTTATTTAAACGGTTTGAAATAACCTTTTTCAGTACTATATTGAGAATAAAGAGTTTATAATATAATTTAACAGTGTACGTACGAAATAAATATACATATTATTTACGAAATGTTGATGACTTTACTTTATTTAGTACTCTTCGGTACAAATGTACCTACTCTTATGAATGGAAACATAGCAAATTATAAGTTGGCTATATAAAAAAAACTTATTGTTTAATCTGCAAATATTACTGCTATGCATAACCACCGCACGTCATCTAAAATAAACTAAATATAATATTTTTATGCAATGTAAAAAAATAGCGTATTTTTCGTACAAGTCGATCGAACTATAAAGATGCACCTTAATTTTATAAGATAATTTTAAGAAAAAATATATTATGCATACATATTATAAAAATAAAAAAGAATACAACATCACGAACGAGCCAGCAAGCACATTTTGTTAACTAAACGCTCGTGCATTGAGAGTAGGTACTTCGAAATTGCTAGTCTCCTGGGACGAGAATGGAATTCCCGACTACTTGACCATGAGGCGAGTGCCTTTCCAAGGTTCTTCTACGTTTAGTTACATTGATATGATACTTATTTCTTTTGCTGTACGTTCTACTACATTAACTTACTTTTATACGACAAGGCTTTTACATAAAACACAATGTAATGCGATCTCGCGATTACACTGGTATCAAGATAATAAGAAAAATGTATACCGCATAACAAAGTAACACAATGCAGACAAGATAGTAAGAATCTGTATGCTTAACGTACTACAACAGAGCATATAAATGATGTTGAAAAATAATATGTAGCGGAAGATAATGAAATAAAATAACGAGAAAAATTTATCCCGGATAACATACCAACCCATAGTTATCAAAATAAAAGTAAAATTTACGCCGAATGCATAAACAACAAAAATAATCGAGAATGTTCTTAGGTTTTCACGGCCACTCAGGCTTGGGTCTTCTCGGGTATAATGCCGTGTTTTTTACGACCTTTCTGGGCAAAGTATTGCAAGCCAATACTTAACCACAATACCAGCACTCACAACAACACATCAGCCCTGATGATGGAACCTACAACGTGATCCAAAACGTCAGCCAGAAAGGTCATAAAAACACGGCATAATACCCCAGAAGACATAAAACAGAAAACTAAAATAATAAGACATGGACTAACGTTATTTCCTTGTCCCGAATTTGGCATCACGTCTGAGGCATTATTTTTAAAGTTATTGGAATGTAAAATGTCTGATAAATTAACTCGCCAGCATTGATTAAACTGATTTAGAAAAATTAATAAATTATTATTATATTATCATCAGGAATACGTCTTTTTGCCAAATTTCAGAGGGTAGCAGGTCAAAAAGTGGGCGAAATATTGATTACAGGTGAAACTTAATAAAATCATCTAAAAAATGTACACATTTTTTCTGGGTTGTAGAGGTATTTCGATTGCAAGAACTCGAGTTATTATTTCTCAATTTTTTGCGAACATCTATCTTTTCTCTTGAAGCTTCCACACTTCCGCAGAGGGAAAACTCAGATAACTCCAGCTGGATTCGTGAAGTTGGAGATATCTTGAAAACACCAGAAATCCAATCTAGACTCTGCGTGAGATATTTCACATAACACGAAGGACAGGGCAAAATAGATTTATGTTTTATATAAGCGGTCCATTTGCAGCGATACCCGGATGAATGTAAAATTTGTTACAGGCCGAGAAAAGTTGAGTTTTCAAAGGATGATTCGAGTTATGATTACATTTTTTCTTTCACTATTTAGCTGTCGGAGGCAAATAAAAATACTAAAAAACCTAAAGTTTTTATTTATCACGCGAAAAGTCACTGGATACAAATTTAGTCACAACACTTTTCTTAAATTAGCTGTCACTAAATATTTCTAGAATATTTCTTGCACTTAATATTACACTGTTTCTTATCTCGCACTAATGAATGCTGTCTTTATCGCCTTCGAGAAAATTCCATTCAATATTCACACGTAGAAAAACTCGTTGCCCGCCGGTAGGTACTTCCTTTATTTATTATCACTAGAATACACACGTTGGTTACACTGTGAACAATTTTTGGGAAGATTTGAGCAGGTATAGATTTTTAATGGGCCCCGACTGTTAAAGTCTGTATGTTCCGCATTAGAATTTATTATTTGCTTTATTTGTGTACCTATCGACCATGAAACTATTTCAATGGTGTCGCTATTCAATATTACTTTATGGAATTCTAGAGACTTGAACTTATTTTGGTCTTTTCAGTATTTATTTAAAGTTCCCGCAGTTTGGTTTTCGTTAAAATTATCTTTCAAAGCAGTAAAATTCTGGGTTTGTCATTCGATTTAAATAATTATATTTCAAGATAATTTTTTTCACGTTAATAAGACCCGTTAAGCGATTATATAACAAATTAAACACAGCTTGAAAATTTAAGTAAGAATGGTTGGTAACCAACTTTAAATTGTTTAATTTTTTTCATAATATGGCGCCTGGTTTTCGACATATTTAATTTTGCATGCAAGAAAAGGTGTTTGAATGTAGCCGAACTAAAAGAGATGTGCCGAGAAAGAAGAATGAGGCAGGGAAATGGCAAGGAAAAGCAATCCTTTAACCTTTGGATCCACAACCATCAGCTCGCAACTTTCTCCGACTGAACACATATCCGGATACTTCTTTCAAAAAGAACCACTGAAAAATAATTTCACCGCAAAAGTGAAAAAGAATAAATTCCGTGCCCGCCGATGGAAAATACATTTTCCCCACCGAGAAAATCCTGTGACATACAATTTGACATAATTCTGTCACTACTCATCGTTCACCGGGCGTTTTCCCATCAGATACGTGTCGGCCCGACTGACGTAAATAAACCCATAAAAACACGGTGTGCAGGACTGGCATTGATTATATCAGCGAAGGTATTTTCACCGCGGCTTCCGTACCTATTTTTTGTAATTCGTAGCGTGTCCATGCAGTAGTCAAATAAGCATTCGCGTTTTTCAATTATGAAATACCTTTTAATTTTCTTTTGAAATTGAAGAAATGATAAGAAGGCTGTATTAAAAATTAAATATAAATTTATTATCCCGATAAAATAAAAGGGCTTTTCGTTGTGACCTATTTTACAAGTCAAAAAAATGGTCGGGCGATGCATTTTTTACGAACGCTGCCTTAAATTTAAATACATTCTATCGAGAAGTTGTAGAACTCAAAAAATTCTATAAAAAGTCCACGATGACATATTGTTAATTGAAACAGATATATATATATATATATATATATTTTTTATATATTAAATTTTATATATTAAAATAGAGATGCGAACACGGAATTCGTGTCACATCAATATTCTTACTATTTTCAAACTAAGCTATACGCTTGTGCTATTAAAATAGGACTAACTTGCTTGTCTGGAGTGAGATTTGAACCTGCGACCTTTGGATCACGTGGCGAGAGTCCTAACCACAAGACCAACAAGCTACTCGTATGATATATGTCATCGTTGATAAAATATGAATAAAATTACTAAAAATCTACGCGTGTAAAGCCGTGCGGATACAGCTAGAATCAAATAAAATTCGAATAATATACTCGTAGTTAATCAACTCACGTATACTCATTTTTAGTTTTTGTTAAAATCTAAACTTCTATTTAAAAATTCTAATATATTGCCATGGAATATTATTTTTTTTATTTAATTAAAAAAATTTATTAATTAAAAATTAATAAACTGATCGGAGCAATGATTATCACCAGAATATTGAATGCACTTTTGTCTATCGCCAGGTTTTATTACGTGGACTTTTCATCAAGTGGATCTTTTGTCGTCGGACCCGACGTCAGTAAATATTGTGCCGTTGAACTAAATGTCCGTAGATATTTAATAATTCGAAACATAGGCTTTTAACAATTCGAAGAAAAAAATGTGTCAGATACTCCTGTAAAGATAACTTTTTAAATACTTGCGACCCCCAAATTTTGATTTCAGTTTTGGCATCAGGGCACGCACAGTTGAAACAGGCATACTCACACGAGCTCGACGTAGCCGCGGCGCAGCACGAGCGCCAGGTAGTCGCCCGCCATGTCGGCGCGCTCGCCCGTGAGCAGCAGCAGCCCGTCGCGCGCCGCGGGCCGGAAGTGCACGCGCAGGCGCACGCGCTTGTAGGCGCCGCGCAGCGCGGGCAGCGCCAGCCAGCCCGAGCCCGAGAAGCGCGGCATGGACACGCCCGGAGCGACTGCAACAACAACACAACACAATATCATATCACAGACCACAATAATAATCAACTGTAACCCGTCAATACTGACGTACTTTTACATGTCGGCTCCTAAGGAATAAGTATATATTTATTTTATTTAAAAAAATTTACGTACAAAAAAGAAATGTAAAAAAAACGAAAAAAAATCGTAAAAAAAATTTTTGAAAAAATAATTACTAGGAAGTTACGGGAACAGAGAGACAAATAGATGAACGGACAGATAGACAGCGAAAATATTATAATTGAGATATAGACATGGACCAACGTAAATTTCTTGGCATTTTTCACTTTTGGTTCCAATACGTTAATTTGTTTAAAAAATAAGTCTTGTTAGTTTTAAATGAGTCATAAATATGCGCGAGGGAGAACGTCGTTACTCAATCCCCTAGCCTAAAAGGAGGCTTAGTTAATCTCTGTACAATTTTATAGTCTATGCATCATTTTTAATATTTTCTAGCGGCAATATCAATAAAACCAGTAAAAAGAAAATCAGTAAAAACCGAGCTAGTCCACATAAATTTACAGACAGATAGTAATAGTGTCTCAGTTATGAGTGGAAATTATTCAAGAAACAATGACAATATACAGACAATATAGGCAGTAATTTGTAGACAAACTTTGAGAAAATTCGACTTCATTTGAGGCGATAGGTTGAATATGCGAGCTTAATTCTGCATTTTGTATCGCATTTTTGTATGAAAATGTGTGAAATTAAAATTTATCAATTAAGTTCCATATATTTTACATACGACGCAAACTAAATTGTAAAGTAAATTAATAAATTTCCAAACCATCGATGTCTTACAACTGGAAAAAGATTCACCTATATTCCATTTTCATCCCAATATATCCCATTCCAATCTTACGCCGGCCGCACACTGGATGCGAATTATTACGTACGTATTCGTACGACTATTTTCGTACGTATAGGAGCGCGCACATTGATTGCGTCTTGCGTTGTCACGATCAGTTACTTTGACATTTCTCCAATGACGTTTGTACCAAATGAATAATCTGTATCTTCTGGAAAACTCTAGTATGGCAGTCCTAAATAATGACAAATCTCATGACTATCTATCTAATAGATTCACAAATGCTGGGGAGAATCGAAGTGCAACGAAAGATCATAACATCGGAGAAATATTTAAAAGTGTTGTTGTTCGAAGTACATAATTATACCCCACCTTTTCATTAAACCAAATTATTTAACTCACAGATGTTTTTTAGTTCTTTGGAAATCTCTATCCTATCTAGAAATAATAGAGAATCCTCGGCTATGATCTGCGCTGATGGTCACGTATTTGAATCACTTTGGACCCACAAACATTTGTGGTCATGTGTCAAATTGACAAAATTTTCAATATCCGTCGTACGAAATTTCGATTTCCGAAAAATTTTCGAACAAATCCGGATCGCGTCGGACGTCGTATCTATACGTGCGTACACGCACTACTAAATCGTGTGCAGTGTGCGATGTTCAATACTACTTCGAAGGTTAGGAATGTACTTGCGTATTCGTACGTATACGTACTACTCAATTTCGTACGCATCCAGTGTGCGGCCGGCGTTATATGCCTAAAATGCAAGCCTACATATCTACCGGTATCTAAAGGTTGTCTCGTCAAGTTTAGGAAGAAGGTATGTGTGAAAAATCCGACGTATGTGTGGCAAATCAATTTGATAGAGTAAAGAATGCAGACATTAGGAATGAATGTAAAGCTGATCTTAGCATAATTAATAGAATTAAAAAAGAGTCGCTCAGACGGTTTGGGCATGTTGAGCGAATGAATGAGGAAAGAATGGTAAGAAAGATATATAATGCAAGTATTGATGGCGCCAGAAGGAGAGGGCGACAGCGGAAGACATGGCACGACCAGATCAACCAGATACAGGAAGATGGTCCCGTTAGAAGCCTCAACAACCGGCGAGCTTGCATGCGAAGATGTATGAATGTGGACGAGGCGAGAGTTGTATGTCAGGACAGAAGAGTATGGCGCTCGATCCTCTCTGCCTACCCCCACGGTGAAACTGCTTGATGGTAAGTAAGTAAGTAAGTAATGTAGAAGGTTCTCCGCGTTCGCAACTAGGGCAGCACATCGTCTTTCGATCGAATCGAATTTCTACCAAAAATAAATCGCCGCGAGATGCCGTGTATGTGAGAGGTGAACTAGATGAAAATTATAAGTGTTATAATAGCCCCAATATTGAAGAGACGCTTCTAAATAGAACCAGCCCGAAAGCGCGCATGAGGAAGACGGCAATTTAAGGTATGTCTTGCATACTATTCTTGCATGCTATTCCTGATACTTTTTATATTTTGCTACTTACAACTAATATTGTTTGATGTATGTTCTTTTTAATTTTATGTTATATTTTTTAGGTAAAAGCCTATACACATTGCTTCTCTTTACTTTATATTTTTAATTTTTACACTTATGTTTTGGTGCTATTCCTGATACTTTTATATTTTGTTACTTACAACTTATATTGTTTAATGTATATTCATTTTAATTTTATGTTATATTTTTTATGTAAAAGCCTACATACATTGCTGCTCTTTACTTTATATTTTTAATTTTTATACTCATGTTTTGATCTATACAGATATTGTTTAATGTATGTTTTGAAATTTATATTATATTCTTTATGTAAAAGCCTATACCTAATGGGCGCAAACAAATAAATAAATAAATAAATACTCCGGTCCGAATTCCTTGCGTTTGTTCACCTTTTGCTGACGTGCCGTACACGTCCCTAACAGTATGTTTGTTAAAAAATATATTTTTTTAAATAACGAATGCGATGCTGTCACAAATTGACGGATTCCACCTCTTTTAATGCACTCAAAAGGACCAATCGGAACTGTGTAGTCAATAATGTTCGAAACGCGATTTATTTATTCGGAAACAGATTAACTAAACGGAGGAAATTAAGTACCCGGCTAAATCATTTATTTTGGCAACACCGCTCGCGATTTGCGCGGCCATTCATCAGGCCGGGCGCCGCGCGGGCCGTCGGTTAATTAATTCACTCACTCCATGATTTAACCAAATACAATCCCAGCATAATGCCGGGATGTGTGTAATGCCATTCGTACCGGCTGCCCGAACATGCCAACACTGCTATCAAATTATGCTTCTTATAATTAATATTTATTTATTTATAGAATCCGTATTTTCT